>DWHO01003442.1:0-12011 GCA_018247575.1 Eurytides lysithous rurik | reverse complement strand
ACTGGCAACGCATTTGCAAGTTCAGTAATGTTGCAAATGTCCATGGGCGGCGGTAATCGCTTACCATCAGGTGAACCTCTTGCTTGTTTGCCAGCTTACTACATAAAAAAAAAAATTGAATAATATAGTTTTTTGACTATTGATATGTGTATATAGTGTGACTTTAGTGACTTTAGTACCTTGGTAGTATAAACGAAAACAATGAACGAATTAGCTTATCTAATTTGATATATATTTTATGAATAATATAAAATAAATATTGTCCACAAAACTATAACTCAGCCAAATTTTATTCTCCTCCGCGAGGGCAATAGGCTGTAAATGGGGTCCAAAGTTTTATATATTTCACGTATTAATATATAGATATTATATATAAATTTTGATGTCTATTTAAATGCATACGCAAGTATTTACATATCCAAGAAGGAGACCTTAGCTGTGTGAGCAAAATGTCTACTTAGAGATAGGATCTTTGGGATCTATTTAAAGACAAACGACGGCATGTAGAATACTTCGGACTGTTACGCTGATGACAATATCAAACCAAATGTATTCAAAATAAAAGTACTGTGGCGGCCGTAAATTTAAAGTGATGCATTGTTTAAACCTTAATATCTATGTTTGGTAAATATATACGAGAGTAGATATTTTCTTCACGCTCTAAACTACATCCAAACCTGTTTTTGTGCGGTGTATGAAAATTAAAAATTACATATACCGTAAAAATTCATATATCTTGAAAATTTCCGTACAAATAAAAAATCGCATAAAAAACGACCGCAAAAAAACAGGTTTGGGTGTAGTTATTCGGTTGATATTTTTTGACTGTTGTTGTTGTTTATAAGAACATCAAACAAGCCTCAACTGAATCCACTGTATTAAGAACAGATTGCAATGGACGAATTATTTTAAAGGAGCAACTGTTGAGTTTTTTGCCGGCTCTTCTCAGCATTTCGTAGTGGTAGTATCTTAGTATCCTCACGAACTGAGATGATATGTACGATGATAATGATGAAATCATGATGCAAAAGTTCTGGTAAATATATTTTTACAATAATAATGGGCAGAGCCTGTACTATGGTGATCAGATAACTGAAATACATACTTGTATATTTTAAAATAAATACTTATATAGATAAATAACACCCAGACAGAACAGATACCTCTGCTCATTGCACAAATATTTTGTCCTAGGTGGGAATCGAACCCAAAAACCGCTCGCTTCTATCAGATAAAGAATACGATATTTACATACGAGTAATAAGAGCAATGTCATTATCAATGACAGTGTGTCTAATCTCCCGTCGCTTGTCAACTAGCTGTCGAATGCTAACGACCGTCGCTTCCCTGGTCCAAAGTCTACTTACTGTCACAACGTACAGTTATTGATTAATTAATTAATGCTTTGCTCGTTAAACTAAACAGAGAATAAGATACATTCAATTGAAATCTTTATTTTCAGAGTTTTTTTGCGTGTTTTATATGACAGTTGAATTATCATAACTATTAATCCCTTAACAGATTTAGATTTCGTATTTGATATAACTAGAATTTTTATAATTTGATAAGCTATCCCTGGTTATAAATGGCGGAGGCGATAAACAAATCAAATCGGTAAAAAACTTTTTCTCTTATAAGCCCGGACTATGTTATTTTTAATGGATGAATTATTTGTCCAAACAAGATTATTATTGAGAAGTGAGACCCTGTAAGGGTCGACTTCGCTCTCAATTGAAAAATATTTAAAATATTAAGTGAAGAATCTTTTCTTCAAGATTTTTTTTTTAATTGCTTCTAATTTTTTATGTAATTTATTGTCACTTGTTTACATCGATTATATAACTTAGAAGTTATGAGAGCGATCAATTTACAAATGAAATCATTCTTAGGTAACAAATATGACTACTGAATTAACATGTTAATGGACTGTGTTCCATTCCGATAGTAATTAATTAAGAATTTTTCGACTTTGCATATCCAATTAACTTATTCGGCGCCGCACAATTGATAGATGGCAACTAGAAAGTTGTGAATGAAAGTGCACGGATGCGTTAGACCATCACGCTTCTCGCTCCTCGGTGTTGCCTACATAAACAAGAACCCACGCGTTCTGCAACTCGTAGAAATAACTTGTACGAAGAAAGTGTAAGAAAACACGGCTCGTGGCATGCATTCGTGGGTGTTGTGGTGTCGAAGGTTAAATATTTAACTTCCTTTCAAGCTTTGTGGGATCGTCCAACGCTTCTGAGTTATGTGGCATATACTCGTACATATACGCAGTGGCGGTACTACCATACAAGCCCGAAAGCCCGGCTTGCCCTCCTAAGGTGTAACATTTATAAATCTTAATTAGCACCTTATTCCAGCAACGCTCAAATTTAAAAATAAATTATTTGGGAATTATGTGCTAATTGTGATTTATAAATTTAACTCCCTAGTGGGGCAAGCCGGGCTTCTGGGCTTGTATGGTAGTAAGGTACCGCCACTGCATATATGCTAGAGGTAGTTAGCCAGGGTACCGCGGTACCCACAAGAGCATGGGACCCAAGGACTAAGCACTTGATCAAATATTTTTGCGAGAAAAAAAATTGTAAAGGTACTGTAACTAGAAAAATGTCTTGACTCTATTGAATATCACCATTGTTATATCATACAATAAGTGAAAAAGCGAAATTTATTTCTGAAACACGACATACGTATAATTTCCGTGACTTGTGATAACGGACTCCTTATTATCATATCATTATTACTTATCTTTACGCAAATGCTAATCTAGAGGAAGCTAATACAGTGTTTTTTTTACTGCAAAATTTAACGTCATCACAACATCTCTTTCTCGTTCTGAACGTAATTGAAAACAATAGGTCGTATAATGTTTTAGTATTGTAAACATCAACGCGGTTGTGCAGTTGTCGATACTGTCCGTATTGTTCTGTATTACATAAATAAATAATGCATACTACATAAAAAAATTACTGTTTAATGCTCACGTATAAGACCTTTCTTAATGAAGCAAGAAAACTTAACACAATATGTGAAATCTAACGAGTGTAGGTAATTTTTGAGAACTTTCATAAGATCGCTCAATGATTATGTGAATGATGAAAAATGATGGATTCGTTATTTCATAGTCTGTTTTGCACAGTTGCTAAGCTTTTGGCTTCGGCGTCGCAAGTCGTGGATTGGATTACCACCCGGGACAAACGTTTGTATGAACCACAATTAACTGTTCCAGAGTTTGTCCATGTACGGGTGGGTACTACACATTGAAACTAACTTAGAGTTTTTATTGCATTTTATTTGATTTTGAATTCCCGACGTTTACAGAGTTCATGGCACAGTACACAGGACTTTAATGTTTCGATGATTCCGATCTAATATCTTTAATCTTGAATGATTTTAAGCTATCCTGAAGTCATGATGTGTCCGTTTGCTTATATTTAATCAAATTATAATGAAAAAACCTTGGATAATGGAATGGATCCTTAAAAAGGGAGATGAACTCCAATTTACCTAGTCCACCTAAATGTAATGCGTTCTTTACCCTTATGCTTTAATTCGAGTGTCACTTTATATGAATCTGTAAAGTGACACTGTGCCGAAATGCAACAGTTCAGGTATGCACAGCAATACCAGTGCTTCATATGACACCATCCGTTGCGTTGTTTCGAAAAAACAGTTGCCTCATTTGCGGATTCGTCATGCTAGAATACGCAGAGGAAATCAGAAACAGACAGTCAAAGAAAAAGCGACTTCGATAGAACAGACGCTAAATAAAACTTATTTCAACAAAGAAATTTATACGTTCGATTGCAATTAAATTCAGCTCCTTGTACAATTATAATATATATTTAAATGGACTGCGATTGTATATTTGCACATTATTTATTATTTCGTGTATATTGATAGGTCCGATATATACCGTATTATCACCTTTGACACATGATTATAACCTTTTTGTAAATAAACGCGAACATTTAAAAAAACTATTGCCAGTAACAATTTTCCGATAGTACCCTTAAATTAATTTACTTACTTTCTGTAAATAAAACATATATAAAACAGTTCGGAAACAAAGGTGTACATTGTTTTCCTTTACCTTAATACTTTGAACTTGCTGTCACATTTCTACCACATTCCCAAAAATCCCCCAATCACCAAAAATCGGATTTAATCACTACCCCGCCGGGTTCCCAGTGAACCTCAGAGGGTATACCTGGACCACTTTGGGGATCTCTGATATATATATATATATATATCCATCTGGACAGCTGTATTAAAGACTCAACAGTTTAGTTTCAACAGGCAGTGTCATAACGCGATGAAATCCGTAAGTTGGTTTCGTTTTAACAAGGCAATATCATATTCAAAATATTTCATTTCATGTTTGCGTTTGAATAGGTAGCTTATTTTCATTACTCACTCGACGTATCCTCAATGCCAACTGTCGAATGTTTGCATCGTTGCAAATACAGCCGTGATGGCCATCAACTTGACTTTGTCTTAAAAACTTGGCGCACGGCCATTTTATTGCGTTATTAGTATTCGGCAATTGTTTTTATTGCACAACTCACAATCACGTTTATAAATTGAAATACGTTAAAAGCTCGGCGTTGATAACATTTTTTTTGTATAATTTTACGTTTTTCCTTTTTCTTAAATTAAAAAAAACATCCGTCTGCTGCATTTTTATTCGATTAAAATATGAATGTCAAAATTAAGCTATAAATCATACTGTTGGCAGCAAATGTCAATTTTTTTATAGATCCATCTATGAATCTTTAAATAATATTACGTAAGATTTTGAATTGATGAAGTTTTTTTCCTCATAATCCTGTTCTATTGGCTTTTTAATGCTACTTATACAGTAATAGAAAACAATAATTTTATTTCATTTTATAAATAGATATCTTTAAAGGGTTTATTAAAGACATTATATGTGTTAAAAATCGTCTATCTGTCAAATCTACGTAAAATTACTCTGTGTCTCAGTTGCTTTCTTTTTCTTATCATGGACCTTGAATATTCATTGGACGAAGCGGCACGAACTGGTTTTTCTTACGTACACAATAGCCTAGTTAGTAGTTACAAGTATAGCTATAATAGAATAAGGTGCTAGTTTCATTAATTCATAATTCCTAATCTAAAACACGCTACATTCTCAATATACATTTAGACAGTTGTGTCTTTAATTGAGTCAACTATCATAGAACACTAGAATACATAAATATAACACTCGATAAAATAATACATGCAAAACATTAGTTCACCCATAAATATTGTTGTTACTTAAACAGATTTTAAGTATATAATATTTGCATTGTATATATACGGAATGTTTTTGGTTTTAATTATAAACATTTCAAATCAAACAACAAAAAACTAAAAAAAGTGAAATATAATCATAAAGATAAAAAGAAGAGCAAAAATATTGCGCGCCCAACGTGGGGCTCGAACCCACGACCCTGAGATTAAGAGTCTCATGCTCTACCGACTGAGCTAGCCGGGCTTGTAGAATCTAGTTGGAAATAGCTGATCAATTGCTCGCGTGACTTGAAATCTATATTTTTGTAACGACGAACGTTAGAAGAGTTTTTTTCTTGTCAGATCGCTACAATTAAATAATTACACACGTAATAAAAATCAAATGGAACGTCATTCATCAATTAGAAAAATGATAAGGTAACTTATTTGATATTGAATAATAAAATTTTAATATATGTTTTAATAAATGGAAAATAATAATTAAAAAGAAAGTTCTCCTGATGAGTTAACTTAGATCGGCCTCACAAATTTGATTGATAGCGGTTGGTCACAACGAAAGCATCGCCGACTATTTTTGGCCTGACAGACGGAAATTATGCTATTCAGATAGCACCATTTTAATTAGTAACTGAACGCCATAACATTAGTTTGCATAAGATAATATCACAAAGTACAAACCGAAACAACCGTTTGGAAAATATACACATATTTTTTTAATTTCCAATCTCTATAAACATTGTAAAGGCGAGAACGTCCGTGGGTTTGTCCATCTTTAACTTTATTCGGGTTAATTACTTTTTCTATATTGTGCCGACGGTTTCAATAAATATTTCACTGGGAGTTTATACTGTATTTGATACATAAACAGTCTTTACGAATACATTGCCACATAAAATGGACTAGATGCGGGTTTTTGATTATCGCGAATGCTGACGGTACTTTAACCTATTCCGCCGATTTCATATTATAAAATCAGGATGTCACGCTCTGCTAAATCGGTATTAAATCCTGTCGGTGGTTGCGTATCTTATACGGTCGTTATTATACCGAATTAAGGAGGCTTTTCGTTCCTCTTGATAGTAATTTCTTGTGAATACTATTAGATACTAAATAAAACGAATTAACGGATTTTATAGCGATTTTAATACATTTATTTTTCGATGATTCCAATACTAGCCACGGCACCAGCCCGATAAGTACCACGGCCTCACAGATTATCGGCGTAAAGTGGAAATATAGTAGGGTGACAAACGAGCAAGTGGCATTTGCAAATGCATTGCCAACCTTTAAAAGGGGGAATTTTTGAAGAAGGAAGGAGGATGAGTGATGAGGAGGGAGAAGAGAGAGAGAGCGGAAGGGAGTACAGAGGGAGTGGAGGCAGAGATAGTGAGGGAGGGAGGGGGATGGGACACCTGCCACCTTACTCATCGGACGAAACGCGGAGCCACAAACACTTCCACTTTACGCCGATTTTCCGTGAGGTCGTGGTACTGACCCGGTTCGAGCCGGCCTATTCAGCAGCGGGGGCAGCTGCGTGGCTCTACCACTGTTAGAATTTATTTTTGGCGCTATTTTTACGAGCAGTACAAGCTAAAGTTAATGATTCGAAATATGCTGCTGCTGATTCTCATCAACTTATTATTAGTGGTGGTCAAATGATTTTTTACGTAAATTTATAGGATATTCACTGATATTCACTTTTTACGTAAATTTATAGGATAGATTAGTTTATAATTTGATAACGACAACATTTGCGTCGTGATAGATTTCTAGCGTTATATGTACACAAAGTCGGGCCGGAATGCTGAATTAGATCTGTTGTGGTAAGTAAAGAAATATCCGATTGTTGTCACTTTACTTTGCATTGGAGTGCTAATAGTGTCCGGCTCGCGGGTGGTTCCGTATGGGCCATGGGAAAAATAGTGTTTGGCGGGTTTGTTGTATAGATTATGACACATTGACTTGAATTGAGTTATTAAATAATTTTATGTTATATTATAAACTGTTATAAATTAATTATTGACTCATTGTATGCATCTGTTGCTCTCTGTAACTCTAAAAATTTGTAAGCTTGATTTTGCGTTACCTATACAGTGGACCCCCGGTGATACAAACGTTTTGCAGGGCAGTGTCGAACTATCGAATTTGTCGGATTATAGAGTATTGCCTAAGACCCCTATAGTCCGGAATTTTTTACAAAACTCTGATGTTTGAACTTTAAGTCTATGCTGTAAAACTTCATTATGATACTGAACCCATAGAATTGTTAAGTTTGTATTACCCCTATTGTGACAATTATTTGTTTGTAACGAATTTTAAAGCTGCAACAAGCGAAGATGCTTGTGATGTGACCGCTTAAGCTGCTGTACCATACGTACAGTCCTAACAGACTTACAAGTATAATAAGAAATTATTTTTGATAAGGTCGATCATCGGTTCAAGTTTCAAGGAATAACTGTTTAGGGCTATGGATTTTTTAAGCTCACAAATCCTTACTGTCAGTATAGGTTTTATATTCTTTATTATAATATAATCATATATTTTCAGAGACTGTCCAGACTATTTATTGTGCAATATATTATACAGTGTTGCGACTAGGTATTGGTACCATGCAGGTTAATTAAATAAAAAAAACGATTATCTTACGAATCAACCCAGCTGTTCATAGCATATAATTAAACTAACTGTATTTGAGATTGGCTTCTGGTAAACATTTACGCTCTGTATAGCGACCATTTTCGTTTTCGACACAATGATTTTAAAGAGGTTCGTTAACCTCCTTTTACTGGGACAACCATATACGCACCGATACGTATAATTTATATTCGATTGTTGCTATAGTTAAGATGCAATTTAAAAGATAATGAAAGGCATTCAAATACACAGACAGGTATCTCTGATTCTAGGTCACATGTGTTTGATGAAAGACTTTCTCGCTCTTTTATTAGTTAGTAAGGTTTAAGCTATAATAAATGAGTCAAGAAATACTATGAGATTAGTATAACAGAAGCTGGTTAAACGCTTATTTCA
Source organism: Eurytides lysithous rurik (assembly GCA_018247575.1). Classification (NCBI taxonomy): domain Eukaryota; kingdom Metazoa; phylum Arthropoda; class Insecta; order Lepidoptera; family Papilionidae; genus Eurytides; species Eurytides lysithous. Next base: position 3,716 of record DWHO01003442.1, on the reverse strand, counting down.
ATTATATAGGACTAATAAGTACACATAGGCCAATTGTTAGAACAAGAAGTAATAATTTATATTGTCTGTATTGACTCGCTTTATTTAGAGGTAAATGACGATTTATTCGGAGAGCCATTAGGCTACATTTTTAACTGACTTCAAAAAAGTAGGAGGTTTTTTTGTTTTTTATTTATGTATGTAGTTGGCTAACAAACGAGCAAGCGGTTCACCCGATGGTAAGCGATTACCGCCGCCCATGGACATTTGCAACATTACTTAACTTGCAAATGCGTTGCCAGTCTTTAAGGGGGTAAATTTTAGGAGAGGGAGGGAGGACAAGGTTCCCAATTCGACTGTATTTTTTTATGTGTGATACCATAACTTTTTACTGGGTGTACCTACCGATTTGATGATTCTTATTATATTTGAAAGCTGAATAAGAAGCAAAATTCTTATTATAGTTTTTGAGTTCTCCTTAATTATGCGTATTTTTGTTGTAGGTCTTTCTCAGAACGTTAAGTTTTCCTCAGAAGTTTCATTCTGATCGCACTTTGTATTGCGAACATGTGCTTAAAATTAAGTAGGATTTATATGAAGTCGGTTAATAGATTTTATAAAAAAAAAACGAAATTATTTCGTGAATAAATAATGAGCCGAGCAACTTTTGTGCCTGCTAAGCGAGACGCTTGCTAATAACAGCAAACATAGTTAGGACATTATACATTAATTAGGACATAATTCCAGAATAATTTATTTTTAAATTGGAGCGTTGCGGGAATTATGCGCTAGTTAAGATTTATAAATTATACTCCTTAGTGGGACAAGCCGCGCTTTTGGGCTTGTATGGTAGTACCGCCACTATCACAACGTATTTTATCGTAATACAGTGTTGTTTCTAATGCCCAGTTATTACCGGGAATATGGCGATTCAAATTGAACCACAGTAGTGTTTGTAAATAATAGCTTTGTGTTAGAATATCTTCAATGTCAACTGTTGAGTTTCTCGCCGGCTGCTCTCAGCAGAACTGCGTTCCGAGCCGGTGGTAGCATCCTCACGAACGTAAACGAGATGTAAAATGACGATTCATTAGTAGCTTGTAAAGGCCTATTTGAATAATTATGTTTTGATTTGATTTGTCGCGTATGTATTTCCCTAGGCGGATTCCGCAGAAGACAACCTACGGCACATTTTATGTTAATTTCCAAACACGGAACCCTAAACACCGGAGCGTCTCGTCACTTCGGGCCGTGTCAATCCAATGCGTTCAGATCGAGACGGCGACCGTGACCAGTCGTAGTTAAACGTCCACATGACTCAACAACCTGTCAACTGTCGTCTGTCGACATCGCGCGGAAAGATACGTGTCCCCGAGCGAGGTCGGACGGACCTCGGCGGAGGCGCGACCGAAAGAACTTTCCCAACAAACCGCGAAGAGAGTGCGCTTGGTAATGTAGTTCAATTTAAATTTAAATTTCGAAAACGCCGCTGCTGCTTATAATTTAACCCTTTTTACATAACGAAAATTAAAAAAAAATCTTTAACTAATTTAATTTGGGTCTCCATTCTCCGATTTGCGATAATGCAATAATCCAGTTCGAGAAAGTTATTTAAGGAAACGTGAAACTTCTTAGAGAGTATATTAAGGATGTCACACTGTTGAGATAACACAGGTAGAAAATCACTTTTTTTTATTTTAAGGCTGTTAAAGGAGTTACCAAGCACCTATTACAAGAAAATTTAAGAGCTTAAACTATACCTTTGATTAATATCTTTGGTAGGTTTTATATAATAGAAGAACGCATAAATGCTCTTGTATTTGAATAGAGAACTCGTATTATATCGCAAAGATTAGTATAATGCTGCTTATTTATCTTAATTCCTGTGGTACATGATACGAGCTATCGATGAATTGCAAAAACCGGTGCCTATCTGAATCTACAGTTTAATTGCATAGTGATATCATTCAAAGATTCTTACTTGTCGTATGTGTTACCCAAAGCGTGGCTTTGTGTTTCCTTATACCGAAAAGAAAGTTCTGGAAAAAAGAAAAAGGTTTTATAACAAGCGAAAAGAAGGCAATGTGATTGCGTGACTTTAAAAATGGGGACGTGCGACAATGAACAAATTCGAAGCAATATTTCCCACAAGAAACGTCACGTTTTTCTCTTTCGTGTTTCATTTTCCCATCACGCGGCGTATAAAATATTTTTCCCGATCGGTATCGTTAATATATAGGTAATATAATAAATAATGAAACACGGATCATAAAAAAAAAAACGCTGCCCTAATTGTAAGATAGAATTATTTTTATGTATAACTTTGGAATGGCTTTTTACATACATACATTTTACACGAACAAACTCCTTAATCCAGAACAATCATCTGTAGTTCGTACAAATATTTGACCCAAATTTGTTGGGAATCGATCGACTACGTTGAACGGGTCATAATTTTTACAACCTTTGGAATTTATACCTTGAATAAATAGTGATTAATAATATAAAGTAAATTTTTATTCATCCGCTGTCATACGGCGCAGGGCCTAGTAATAATAATAATAATTTATTATTTATTATACCAAAGAAGCAATATACAATTTGAAAAAATGAATAATAAGTAAAAACATTAAGGCAAAAGGAAGCGGCTCAGCATAACCTGAAACGGAATAAGTTTCTCGTGTATTGCTGGTTTTCAGCCGCACCCTGCTCCCTGGGGAGAACGAAGTGTAACTCCACCCCCCCCTGTCGCTAATAGCAGCGCTCAAGCTTAGAAGTACGTAAGTTACTTTAAACTGCACGAGTTTAAACCTTCTGTCTTCGTGTTACTTTCGTCACTCAAAGATGTACCATGATATATACCTAGCTAAGCACAGTGACTGCACAGTAACATTGAGCTTCGATCCGAAATACAGTCGGGCTCACCTTTACCACTCGGTGGTAGAATAACTTGCAGTGGTATCGCCCTGAGTGTTCTCTGCAAGAGTCTAACCCCTTTAAAACATATATACAACAAATTAGAAAAACTATTTCGTTCAACATACACAAGCAAACATTCAATGTCAATTGTTTCGTACATCTTGTTACTAAGTACTCTCGTAACATTGGCTAGCAAACAATAACAAGTCAAAAACTAGCGAAACAATTGAATCTTTGTAACAGACTGAAGAAAATCCTAAAGTAAAGTTTCAACCTGTAAAGTTTGAACCGTGAAGTAAAACGGCTGTAACAGTACTAGATATACATTTTGCACTTATTTCCTTAACAGTACACAAAAATCGTTATTAAAGCATGAAATAAGATTCAAACAAAACAGTCCGGTTTAACCGCTATTGTGACCTAACAGCCCGTCAAATGCTTGTACAGTCGTGCACAACAGTGCTAACGAGAAAAGCGATTATGTTCTTTATTTTCGAAGTGATAAAGTTTAAAGTAGAGGGCATCTGCGTGAGGTATACAACGGGCCGGTTCACAGGCCAGTGAAAGCACAATTAATAATTTTGTCGGTCAGTGAAAACAAAATCGGACGTCAGGCTGACGTACGGCTAAGCACTTAGGGTACATACACATTGTTGTATTCTATACGTGTAACACATAACACCCAGTGGCGGTACTACCATACAAGCCCAATAGCCCTGCTTGCCCTACTAAGGAGTAAAATGTATAAATCTTAATTAGCACATAATTCTCGCAACGCTCAAATTTAAAAATAAATTATTCGGGAATTATGTGCTAAT
>DWHO01003441.1:0-12012 GCA_018247575.1 Eurytides lysithous rurik | reverse complement strand
GAGTAAAATTTATAAATCTTAATTAGCACATAATTCCCGAATAATTTATTTTTAAATTTGAGCGTTGCGGGAATTTAATTTCTAATTAAGATTTATAAATTTTACTCCTTTCTTATCAGAGCAGATTAGCAATGGACTCGTTTGCTAAATCCGTCTGGGGAAGAACCGCACAATCCCACCGCAAATGTAAATGCAGGCTTACGTACTGCGTTTCCGTTAAAGAGCAATGGTCTCATAGAATTGGGACAATGGGGATTTTCCAATTTTCGTATTATTTCATTGATGGTAGAGCTCTCCGCACAACACACCAACTGCTGCTAAATCCAGTGCGAACCGGATACGAACCACGACCTCAGAAAATCGGCGTAAAGTGTTTGCGCTCCCGTGTTTCATCCTATGAGTGAGGTGGCCGGTGGCCCAGTCCCCCTCTCCCTCTGTCTACCCTCCTCCCTATTCCCACTTTAAAGAACGGCAACTATTTTGCAATTTCTTTACTGTTGGGAATGTCGTAATAGCAGTCCATAAAAAGATCTGTTTGAGACATGTAACACAGAGCCAAAATCAAATTTTTGTGGAGTTAAGTTAATTGCAAATATTGAGTGGTGCGATTATATGTAACAAAATATGTCGATAACCGTTAGACATATTTCATGGTTGTTTCGACACTAAATAAACGTACCTGAACGCGTGTTAACAATATTTTTTGCATGAGTACAATTTTCCACTTGACGCATCAGCGATTTTGCTCGTTTAATTATCATTGTACAGATAATGAGAGGCTTGTTACTCACAGTCGCTGTGATGGAGATAATTTATTATATAAACATCGTAGCGTTTTGTTTAGTCTATCACACGTGAGTAGCACTTGTACTTTATATAAGGAGACACGTTAGCAATTGCTTGTTCTCGCCGGCTTAATTGTAATTATATAAAAAATATATAAAAAAAACGAAAAAACAGTATTGTAATGAAAATTATGTTTGTTTGATGATGATTTACCGCGTACTCAATGATGAAAAAATTATTGTATTTTGCGGTCCAGCCATTTAGCATTTGGCGACAGCAATTGATGCTCTGTACCCCTATATCCTCTGTACAGAGGAGCCCTGTGCCCAGCAGTGGGACATATATAGGCTGATATATATATATATATTGTAACACAATGTGACGGTAACACAGAAATAGCCACAAAAAGAAGATTTATAAATTTTACTTCTTAGTAGGGCAAGCCGGGCTTTTGGGCTTGTATGGTAGTACCGCCACTGATATTGGGATGACAGCTTAAGATACATATAAGCAAGCGATAAAGGTTATATGCTTTTATAATAAGGGCGATATGCTTTTATAGTCGCTGTATTTTCTGGCATCGATTCCGAAATTAACATTGAACTACTAAACATTTGTTGCATGTTCGAAATGTTTTGTTAGCGGACAGCAATCGATGGGAGCATGCGAATATGTTAACGTAACCCCGTTAATAGAATCGCGAGATGTTATTGGATAGACGTTACAATCGATCAATGAAATAGGCTTTTGTGAAAATGATTGATTCGATGTGACACGTGGGTGTGCAATCCTTCTGTCAACTGATTTTTATCTGTGCGTACATAAGTGTGACAAATTGGGGAGTTCCAGAAGCCTGCCTAACCTAAGCTAAGAGTAGAGAAAACTATTTTATTTTTAGTTTAGATAACAGTTTCATCACTTACTAATTAATTTACGATTAGAAAATAATGTGTAGTAAAAACTAATTTATGTATTACTGTGTAACAGATGATTCGCGATCCTTCCATCAATCTGACTGGTTAGTGCCCCTGACTGCAAAACCAAAGGTCGTGGGTTCGATTCCCACCCAGGACAAAGTATTTGTGCGATGAGCATAGGGATTTGTTCTGTGTCTGGGTGTAAATTATCTAGATAAGAATGTATATTAGTCTGTCTGATTACTGTAGTACAGGTTCTGCATAGTTTGGAATCAGATGGCTATGTGTGAGACGTCCCATGATATTATTATTATTAAAGATCAGGCTAACTTGTATAGGGTATAATAATATTGACTGCACGGTTTAGTCGATAAACGTAACTGAGCATCGTGTTTTGGGTTTAATCCTTGCACAGTATAAAAAAATCTGTGATCCACTAATAGTTACTTTGAGTTCCGGTTGTCCATGATTTAATATTTGTTACACCCAGTGGCGGTACTACCATACAAGCCTAAAAGTCTACTAAGCAGGAGAATTTATAAACCTTAATTATCACATAATTCCCGCAACACTCAAATTTAAAAATAAATTATTCGAGAATTATGTGCTAATTAAGATTTTTAAATTTTACTCCTTAGTAGGGCAAGTCGGACTTTTGAGCTGTATGGTAGTACCGCCACTGAATACACCTTCTGCTATGTAGGGGCTTTATTGAAAAATGAATAATGAAAGTAACAAAAAAATTAAAAATATTTCCAACTCGTACCATTACTTGACTTGTTTCAGACCATTTTTTGTTTTTAGTAACTAGTGTTAGTAAATTACAATGGCATCCTTGCTCATAAAGTTATTTGGATGATCCACGTTTACATTGTTTACGTCTAACATGAACGATTTCTTTAGCGATTTATTGTCATTTAGCGTGCGAGTTGGTCATAAATGTGCCCATTTGTAAATTTTCTGTTGTCGTTGGCATGGTGTTATTTTCCCCGTCTCTCTGTTTGAGCCAAATGAAACACGATCGTCACTTGTCAATCACAACTAAAAACATTTCATAGGTATTTAAAATAATCGTTTAGTGTTCAGTACTGCTAGGAGACGTTTTTATCTTACTAATTGCGCAGTCCGTTAGTTAAAGGTGCATTGACTCGCTTTTTTTTCGGCGGTGTCGCCATTAGACGTTATACAAGTTGTTCAGATGTTTTCCCGTTGCCCCAGCGCGTGAGCAGCCCTGAATGTTTGGCCCCGAAATTGAGCGTTGTATCAATTGTGTTTATTATTTCCTCGAACGTCATGAATTCAGGAGAAAATTGAACACGATAAGACACGACGAGTAACATCACTGTGCAATATTTTCAAAGTAAACGGAAAAGGGTTCTAGGTGATTTTTAAACTTACTCAGTAAAGTGCAGATGTAGTTTATTTTTTGTTGTAACTGAAAAATACACAGCTAAAAAAACCCTTCCAGCAAGATTAATAGAATTTGGTTTCATAACACAGTAAATACTTTTAGAGTATATCCATCCTGTGACAACTTAGTTACTCTTGAATGTACAGTAAAAATATTTTTTTTTTCAATTCGAAAGCGGCGGTCATCATAAAGCTGTAGAATCGCGGTAAAATTGAAACTTGTGTCCTACTTGCATCAAATCCCCTATTAGTTAGTTCCACTCTCCCTATACATATTTATATGACTTGTTCCAATTTTCGATCGTTAATAAAATACTTATTGTTCATCCACTCAAGATCAAATGCATTTTTTAAATTTATATTGGATTACACTTATGTTAATACAGCTTTTTCAGATATCAGTTCGTTAAATTATATTTAATAAGTTTTAGTTTTATATTATAGAGAAAAAAAACTCTTATATAAGATATTTAGCAGAATATAAATGTAATAAATACCATTGTAATTATTTAATAAAAAGTAACAAAATATTTCTTTTTTACCTAAATAGGAATTTACTATATTTTTTTTTAAATATTACTTGTTTTAATTTACGACGAAATTTGTGGGAAGCGATGTGGCGATGTGGTTTTTGTGTCGTGTTGCATATTTTTTAATTAAGGATGAGGTAGTTTACAGAACAATGTATTCATTCATACGATAAGCTTTTACTAATAAGGTCCTCTAATGTATGATACGCACGTGACCGTCGATAATAAAGGGCGCGCCTCGAGCGTCATCTCGTGAAGGCACTCCTTATCTGCCCACTAAGACTGCACCGTCGGACGTTTAGCCGTGACGTGATGATGGCATTTTATCTAAAATGGCCTGGCTTCACGATAAACGATACGCTTTGATAAGAGAACCAAGCGACAAAGCAAACGGTTTACCTGATGGTAGGTGATGAACGCTGCTCATTGATGCCCACAGCGCCAAAGATGTTATAGGCGTGTGGATTGGGTTACTCACTCACTGAAAGAAAAGTGAAGTTTGCATGTTTAACTTCATGCTAGTTTAAAGTAGTGCTGCTCGGGCAGTCTAATTCGTTAATGTAATATGCAGCCTGCAATAGCAGTTATCGAGGTGACTTAAATATAACCTCGTCTAGTCCTGACGTCAAGTTATATCTGTCGTCTGTACAGTACCAGATATTAAAGGAACGAGTGAGATTCTAAGGTGCCTAATATATCGTATGATTACAAAGATTGCCTTTTCAAGGAGTAAAATAGTCGGGGGTACAAGTAAAATCCGTAAAATTCGTTCATTCGTCGTTTTTATAACCCAAATAACCTTTAATGAAGATAATGACGTTATTATAAGATATAAGGTGTTTTACGTTGCTAAATTATTGTAAACATAATGGCATGTTCATAGTTTAATCAAAATGCAATAAAATCTCGCGTTCTTGTTCACCCATGCATGTATATAATCCTGGTAAGATTTTAATTCCCAGCAATTTACACTTTAAATCGTATCTTTTTTGATTTTAAAGCTCAACAGGCCTTTTTATGGCCGCCGTAAACCTAATTTCAGGGCATAAACTAAAGCTATTTTATTGATCATCGTGGTTAAATATAATGTTATGTCTGAAGTAAAAAAAAACGAGCTTCTTATTTTTGTCTGCAGGCCACCCGTAAGTTTTTAAAATTCACGCTCAGCGTTAGAAAATTTAAGTATTTACTTGTATGAATGGATGTTAATACAGTGAAGTAAACACAAAAATTGTGGCGGAAATTGATTTATGATTTTGGGGAGTGACCTTACCACCAATATTGATAGTATTGGCTTAGATAAGAGAAATAACTATTGCTTTATTTTAATAGAAGCACGATGTAGATGGGAAAAAAAGCAAGAGAAGAACAGTATGTTGTTAGCGGCCAGAAAAAAATAACGTTAAATTCAATTAGAAAATTCGAATGAGAAACGTTATATTTTTTATTTTAATTTACAAAACTTGAAATAATTCTGAATGGGCCGGCTAATCTTATACTTGCTAGCGACCTCATATAGTACTATACAGATTAATTTCGCCTGACGGTGGTAGAGCCACGCAGCTCCTCCCGCTGCTTAAATAGCCGGCTCGTACCGGTTAAGTACCGCGACCTCACAGAAAATCGGCGTAAAGTGACTCCCCTATCTCTTCCTCTATCCCATCCCCCGCTCCGCTCACTCTCTCCTCCTTCTTTCAAAAAATCTCCTCTTAAAGGCTAGCAACGCATTTGCGAGTTTTGTAATACTGCGTGGCTCTACCACCGTCAGGCGAAATTAATCTGTATAGTACTATGAGAGGTCGCGGGCAAGTATAAGATGAGCCGGCCCATTCAGAATTACTTCAAGTTATGTAAATTAAAATAAAATATATAACGTGAGAAACGTTATATTTTTATATCTGTGTAAACAATATATGTTCGAATAGTGCAAAAAAAGTTGAAAAGTCTTGTTTTAATAAAGTGTAATACGCTGTTATTATCTATTTTAAATAGATTTATCTTTGTTATTTTATTTAATATATTTGGTTAGAACCACCTAATAAATGTTACAATAGCTTTTAACGATGTAAATTTGTAAGAAAGCGTTTATAAATTAAATTCCGCTGTATAGGCAGCGAGTGTCACGTTAGTATCAGATACTCGGATAAAACCACGACGAAATCCGATAAGCGGTTTATAAAATAAAGGCGTGTGTGTCGTTTCTCACTAAGCTATGCACAAGATCCGTGCGGTTTTACACTTTTAATTACGTAGACAAACCTGCCTTAGGTATAGCTCGCTCGGGTGATTCATCCCAACGATTGTGTCAAACGGACGACGAAGAGTCGACCAAGTACTTTGACATCTGCTTAGGAATGCGGCCTCAAGGCCCCGCGAGGCTGGCCGGCGTGCAACTTGCGTACTATCGGCAAACATTGTTGTGTGTTATTAATATTAGTTATGCAACACTAATGGATTGTTAACGCGTCGAGAATTGCTTTCAAGTATTAAACACGATTTTTAACTAAGACGTTTTTTTTATTATAACCTCAATATACACGGCGATATGAGCGATATGAGTGATAGTAATTCGATATGAACTCAATCTTCGGCGACTTTAGTAGGTTGACTTTTTTACTGTTTGATATTTTATATTGTATTATTTGGTACGTTACTTAGAGCAGATACCCATGATTTCATTTTGTACAAACATTATAAAATAAATCGATGTGTTTGCAATTTTTAATATATGTAATATATTTTTACAATAGATCTTTGAATTAAAATAAATTCTGTAATGTTACTAAACGTCACGTACATTTTTAAATTGCTTTAACCGGTTTAATGCGTTAATGGCGCAGCAGAAAAAAACGTAAATTCTCCTTTTAATACACTTCTTATGTAATCTTGGAAACTATTTACGGCGCAGACAATATGCAAAATGGGCAATAAGAAAAGGTGAAAAGATTTTAATTAAATCTAATGTTAAAGATGAATTACATTTTTCTTCAACTATAAATATTTATGGTTATTATTGAAAGTTTGTAACAGTCTGAACAATCAATAACTGTAAGTATTTTTATCATAACGTAAAATTAAGTTTTTTGTTTTCGTTAATACTGAATACAAAAAAGTTTAGAAAAAAGTTGTTTACAATTATAATATAGTCTTTTTACCATCCGGAAAAAACGCTATCCATTCCGTGTCCTCATTATAACTTTTTTTTTATGGAGTAGACTGAGAAACGAGCAAGCGACTTGCCTGATGGTAAACGATGACCGCCACCCATGGACATTGACAACACAACTTGCAAATGCGTTGCCAGCCTTTACGGGGAGAATTGTTGAAAGAGTTAGGGAGAAGGAGTGAGAGAAAGGGATTATAGTAGGGATGAAGAGAGAAGGAGAGGTGTGGAAGAGAGGGTTACAGGAGAAGTAAACGGAGCGGGAGGATGGGAGGGGTTGGGCCACCGGCAACCTCACGAAACGCGGTAGCGAAAACACTTCCACTTTCCGTCGATTTTCTGTGAGGTCGTGCTACTTATCCGATTCGTACCGGGCCATTCAGTAGCGGGAACAGCTGCGTGGCTCTACCACCGTTGAATTTTAACTAATACTTTTTGTTTTTATATTTTACGAATGTTATTTTCCATTCCAATTGCATGCTACGCTCTGCAGTCTGATAAGCTTTTAACCCGAAGAAACCCTAAGATACTAGATAGAGACGTATTACACACTGAAATAACATGATGGAAATGAAATGCTATTATTGAAATACCATCTTACTAAGTGCATTGCGCAAGAAGGAGCAGCAGAGCGATGAGATAACAAAATTTTAATGTCGTATTGTTTGAGGTCGTTTTATATATAGATAAAAGTGATTTGATACATAATAAGGGACGCTTTTAGCTTTTATATTAGATAGTCGAAATTCCCTCAATAAAAAAAATATCTTCTTTCCTACTATGCTGTAGCAAAAGCGTGCCTTTTTATGTATCGACCTACTAATGTGTAAAAATAAAGCAAAGCTAAGTTGTTTCGATTACTTATGCATTGAAGAAAATCGGCATAAATGCAGTGGTAGATAATTTTAAATTTCCTTACACATCTATTGTTAGTTTTCACTTTCTGTACTGTATGCAAAATCTGTATCTTAGAACTTTTTCCATTTTATTAAAAGCTATCAATTTAATTAGTAAACTTAAGAGACTTGCTTTGTATACAGTCGATCGATTTTTATTTCATCAATCAAAATCAAATTAATTTATCTTAAAAATGTCTTTATTGTTTTTTTCAACTTTTTAAAGTAATAACTTTATTATACTGGTTATTTCAAAACCACCGGCGATGCGATCAAACCTAGAAAGCTTTCCATGGTCCTCAGGACAAAAACCGTTATTATTGCATTTAGGTTATACTACACATTGTTAAAATGATGTGGTAAAATCGCTTTATGTTCGGTTTTGTTGCGTTTAGATGCTATTTTTCCCAAATTTCAATAAATAAAGAATAACTTTTGGTAATTTTTCTCTAAAGAAATTAAATGGTTGAATTAGTCGCAAGCCTTATGATAAGCAGCACAGCAAAATACTGCTTGCTCTACGCTTGTCATCCAAAGATTTGAAATGGATATTTCCTTGCCCAGTAATTATGGTGGCAGCATTACCTTCCAACCGGAACGCAGTATTGCCTCCACATTACTTCTTGGTGATTTTACCGCCAACTGTTAATGTTCCAGAACATTCTACCCTAAGCGAACTACAGTCAATACGTTATTCGTTTATCAATTTAATCAAACTAGCGATCGCTTAGTGGTCGAAATCGACCAAGGAGGCTTCCTTGACAGTCCTCTTTAGTAATTGAATAATATAGGTTTTTCACTATGACATTTATAATTTGATAAAGTGTTTGACATTAGTAGTATCTTAACAATGAACTAATTAGCTTATCGTATTTAATATATATTTTATGAATAACATAAAAAATATAACAAAACTATAGCTATAAACTATAACTCAATTTCATTCTCCTCCGCGAGCGCAATAGATTGAAAGAGGTCCGAAATTTTCTCTTCATGTATTAATATATAGATTATTAAAAGTCATATAATTCAATTGCGCACATTATAATCAAAATATTATATGTGAAATAGCTCGATCACACATAGTAATTTCCTGTAGGCGTGTGATGTCTCCGTTGTTGCATTGTTTCAGTCTTTCGTATGTTTTGCAAAGTTATTGTTATTCTATGACGAGCCGTCGGTATTAGGCTAAGGCGTGTATGCTACATAATGTCCCTTGATGCGTAACTTCTTCCAATTACAGAGGCGTTAGTCATTTTGATGTTTACATTTTCATGCAGGACGAGTATGAAGCGTATAAACCTAAACGCAGTTGGTGAAGGAAAAACATAGCAAGATTAAAAGGAACACCATATATTTTAGTAGTTCAAAATAAAGGCTTATATCCTTTTATGCGCACGAAAAATATTATTAAATATGAAATATTTCTTTTGTAATAAATAATATGGAAACGTTTATCTAATTTCTATAAATAGTTAATGTTATAAAGTTTTAAGAAGATAAGTTATAAGTAAAAGTTTTTCTTTCTTAATTTTCTCGAGACACACGTCTTGGAAAGAAGAACTAAAATAATAACAATTTTTCGCGTATATGTTCCGTTTTATAGCTTACTTTGTAATCTTATTTGAAGAGTCACGTCAAACGACTAGAACACGTAGTGAAGAAATAAAATGTTGTACAATTTATTAACGAGGCTACAGTTTACATTAAACCTTTTTTTTGTTAAGCTTACAAATTATTTAAAACTATGTTACGTATTGTATCCTGTTTAAATTTGGTTTAAAATTTCCGACGTTTCGAATACTTTACAGACAGTCTGTACCATGACCATGAATACAAACTTAAACCGCTATAAAATCCATAGTTTAGCTTTATACGTTCAGTTTCTGCGAAAAGAAGGAAACATACGAATAATCAAATAAACGTCTCATTACATCGGGAAAAAACTTGTTACTTTAAATCTTTGTGTAATTATGACAACACGAATATAACAAAGTTTGCCATAGTTATTAGTATTCCTGAAAATATAAACAAATGCATGTATCCTAAGATTTTTGCTCGTAACTACTTAAATGCAATTAGTTTGAAGTTAATTATATTCTAACGGTGGTAGAGTCACGCAGCTGCTCCCGCTGCTGAATGGGCCGGATAAGTACCACAACACACAGAAAATCGGCGTAAAGTGGAAGTGTTTCTGCTTCCGCGTTTCGTCAGGTGAGTGAGGTGGCCGGTGGCCCATCCCCTTCCCCCTTCCTTCTCTTCTCACTCCCCTCCCATCCCTGTGAGCCCCCCTTTCGCTCCCTCTCTCCACTTCACTCCCTCTCACTCCTCCACCCTTTTTTCAAAATGAAAAATTCCCCTTCTTAAAGGCTAGCAACGCAATCGGTAGTTCTGGATCTCCATGGTAGGCGGTGATCACTTACCATCAGGTGAACCGCTTGCTCGGTTGTCAGCCTAATCCATTAATAAAAAATGAATGTTATCTTAAAGTGTACAGCTTGGATACTGTATTGTCTTTTAATGGACGTAACGATAAAGTATCTAGTTAATCTCATTACCCCTGAGTACTAAGATGAGCTGCTTTGTGTTGCATTGGATTAAAATACTCGAGGACAGGTGATTACGTTTACTTTTTTAGCGCTACGTACAATGAAGCTAATATTATATATATTGTAGTGATTTTAAGTAAAGCAAACGTAATGAAAGCTTTTACGTTTTATTAATAAATCATTTCCTTACGTCACGTTAAGTTTGTTTTGTTTTTTTTTTCAGCCTGGTGTCACTACAATCATTGGAGTTGAGAGAGAACCTGCTAAAGTCGCTGCCAGAATCGTTAAAAAACTTGACGAAGTTGGAGCGGTTAGATTTGGGCGATAACGAGATAGAGGAGTTGGTAAGTTTCTACTGTTACTTAAACGAAAACTATCCTAGTTATTACGGCTTAATACCTTATAAAATAGTATAATATCGTACATTACGTAAAGAATCACTTTTTAACTGTAAGTTGCCGTTGTAAATTTACATGTTTTTCTCGTTCAGTAAAACAAATTATACCGCAATCCATCCGTTGTTACACGAATGACTTATTTACGGAAGCCGTGAAAATTGGTCATGCCAGCCGCGCAGACGTTTATTACGTTTTTATTCCCACGGCTGCGTTACGACAATGTAACGGCTGTTGAAAGTTGTTTTTTTTAAGTTGTTATTTTTTTTAAAGCAACTGTAATAAAGAAAGACTGAATCATGATGTTGTTTTTTTTTATTCTCAGCCGGGTTTCATCGGTGAACTGCCAGCACTTGAAGAGCTATGGTTGGATCACAATAAGCTACAGTATCTGCCGCCGGAGATTGGCAATCTTAAGGCGCTCGTCTGTTTGGACGTCAGCGAGAACAAGCTAGAAAAATTACCGGAGAAGATCGGCGGCCTCTGCTCTCTGACTGATTTGCATCTGTCGCAGAACATGCTAGAAACGGTGCCGGACGGCATCGGCGATCTCTCCAAACTGGCCATACTGAAGTTGGACCAGAATCGCTTGCACACGTTGAACGAAAATGTTGGGCGGTTAGTTCGGATTTATAGTCTTATTCTTTGTAATATTTTTAACGATATAGCATCTCAGGATAATGGGCCACGTTGAGTATCACTAACATGCCTATAGATAAATAGTTAGTATAACGTTTATAGACAGAGGTTATATGGATGATACATATTATCATGTGGGGACTGGGTCATGAAACCACATTAATGTTCACGATGGACTTAACTATTTGCGTATACTATTCCACCTATACGTGCATTCTAAGTGTTTCTATTGTATATACTTTTTGCAAAGTTAATAAGTATATATTTTTTTTAACTTAAAATTGGAGTTACATAATTTAAAAAAATTACATTTGGTTTCCTTTTAGCCTCTCATAGAAGGAGGTGTTGTGTATAAACTTGATTCAGTAAGTCACGTACTCGAAATAGAAACTGGGCAAGTTGGTTAGACTTTGGTTTCGCCTGTTTTTATTATTTTAGATACATTTATTGATATTAGGATTCTAAAAATGGGATAAATAATAAATAAATATCATGAGACATCTCATGCACAGCCTTCTGATCCCAAACTAGGCAAGGCATGTATTATGTTAACCAGATGTTGATACTTTATTTTTTAAACGCATGCTTATATGTATAGTTATATATAACTTATATAGTTAACACGCAAACAGGACAAATACTTCTCTTCATCGCTCGAATACTTTTTCTGTTAGAATAAAACGTAAATTATATACAAGTATTATTTTATATATATATATATATATAT
>DWHO01003440.1:0-12015 GCA_018247575.1 Eurytides lysithous rurik | reverse complement strand
ACGGATAACCGACACGACCGGAGAGAGATAAGGTGCAGAGGCGGTGACATTAAACCGACCTCTTAATAACGACTTCTACAAACCACCGCTAGATGGCGTCGACAAGAAGCCGGGACCTACTTTTTACATACATTACGCGCAATGAGGAGAGCATTTTCAATATTTTATTTTATTTTTTTTATCAAGGTTCAATCTATTTTTATTTCGCAATTACAATTTCAGTCTTAAGAAAACAGCCCACAGCCTGCGCTAGTTTAGGTATGATATTTAAAAGTCAGTTACGGGACCACCAGTTTTTCTATAGTCAATGCTTTAAAATCACATTAAAAACAAAATTTATTTACCCAGGCGACTTGAAAGTACCGTTAACGTTTTAAAAATGAACGCGTGCCATTTGCTTTTCAAATAATAATTGTAGCCAGTGACAAGATGTGAAAAAAAAACTTCATTAGAATAGTAAAAAAAAAAAAACGCTCGACTCGCTCAATTTGCATCTGTGTATATGATACGTTCGTTAAACGGGTTCCGAAACGTATTCAAATTGCGAACGGTGTTGTTTTTTCCCAACGTCACTGGCTTTAACGAATTAATTTGCAAATTTCCTATCGACGCAACGCATAGACGTTCCTACAGTGGTTGCGCAAAGTGCTGCGAATAGAGACATCGACACATTAGCATGATATTTCTAAAATAAAGCACAACATCGAATACGGTCAGGGAAAGTATAATAAAATATTTGTTTTATGAGTTCAAAGCACCACTTTTATGTGTGAGACATCTAAAATTCCGGAGACGCTCCTTCACGCTTATGCACAATATTTTTTTTGTATAAATAATAACACTATATTCAACGACAGAAAATGTTTATGGTTTTTGTGAACTTTTTTGGGCACGGGCAAAGGATACAGAAGGTAATAATTAGACAAACCATCATGCAGTACCAATGCAGATTGCCGATAATAGTTAGCAATGTTGCAACATTGCATAAAATCAAAAATAACTTTAGCTTTAGGCCCACCCTTTTAAGTGTTCACAGCAAAATGAATTTATTTATCAATTTTTCAACAGCAACAACAATAAGGGATTACAAGGAGCGGACCTAATGCCTGTAGGCAATCCTCTCCACAGTCAACAGATGATCTCTACAATTCTTGTTTGGTTGATTGGTTGTTGAAATTGATTAAACATTAAAGGAGTTTCTCGCTCATTCACCGCTTCCTAATTCTGGCTGTGGCTAAACCTTCCACCATGCACGTACATGGTACATCGTATGTAAATATTCAATAGCTCCAGTTACACACAAAACGAACTAGATAGGGACATGGATAACTACAAATTGTGGTTTCCGTGTCACATTAACGCTCATTACGCTCAACATCATATAAATAAACTAAATCTTGTACCATAATATTACTTTTTGATAGCAAGACTAACATCCCAAAGAACCATAAAAATGAACTGTAAAAATACTGAACTCTCGGCTACTAATATTATAAATACCATTTGTTGAGTTGAATGTAATCATAAAGCCAAAATATAAACGCTATGTCATCACATCACAACATCGTCCTAAACGCATTTTCGTAACAATTTTCAAAATAATTTTATCGTATGACTTATAAATTAGTAATCATATGAGTTTCAAGGTTGCTTAGTCTAATCTTTGCAAGAATCATCTCAGCGTTTCAATAGAGGGGATAGTCAAGTATTACCAATTTGGAAAGTAAAATGTGTCAATATCTTGCATCTAATTAGCAAAACAACTTCGACACTGCAAGCTCAGACCTCAAATCGGCAAGATTTCGGTTTGTTTAGCAAAAATCAGTTACGAAATTAAGTTTATATCAATATAAAAAAAATTAATATCACCGATACATTTAGATACACAAATGCTGTGCACAAGAGTCAAGAGTATGTGCTGGCAATTTTATTTATGTATTTGTAATTTTTTCACTTATTGTCATATGCCACATCCACCAGAACACTAAGACAATATTTATTAATCTAAACAGCTGTTTAATCTAGCAAGCGTTATAGGTTGTTTCTTCTTCTTACCACCGAATCAAAATCAGTTGATTGCAGTATTTTAAATGATTAAGACACCTCTCAATCTGTTTGTAAAAACTGTAGTGTAATGTAAACAAACACGAGGAGCGCAGCAAAGCCGCTATCGGGGCACAAACACAAACAGCCTGTGTTACAATGAGTTACCTTGACGATAGCTTATCGATAACAAACGCCACCGTATCTGCCGTGTTTGCCAGCGCACGGCAGATTTCGCAACGTCCATTGCCTAAGTCCAAATTAATTGTGTCCAAATTGAACTATAATAACGTCTCCGCGAGGTCGAGCTTCGCTTTTCAAATTTATAAACAATCATAGAAGGCTCTGGGAATGTGAAATAGCTAAATGATTTTCCACTAGATGAACTGACAATAAAAGAGGCATGCCACACATAAAATAGATCTGAGTTCGCAGGACTTTGTGTTTTGCGATTACACTTGTCAGCACTGAATAACTATATTAATTAAATAAATTTCATCTTAGAAACGAACAGGGAATATTGAAAATTCGTTAAACATGTTGATAGTGAGCCATAATAACTAACAAACAAAACAAACATACACAAGTGTACGGTTTTACATGGCGATTCAAGTCGCTAACGGATTCTATCTTTATTCGCATTTCGAGGCGGGAAACAGTTTATGTTTCCCTCACTCGCGGGCGTACACATCGATTGTTTGGCAGCGGGAACGTGACAGAAACAAACAGACCATTGTTTCGTACACTTTGACGGGTTTCAGTCACGTGAGCCTGCAAATAGACTGAGCTTTGGCTCTTTGTACACAACCTTTGCCTTTGTTGGATAATTTTAGACAAAGGTTGTAATAGCGCTTTAAAACCGTCATTTATTTACACTACAAATTTGTTTGCGTTTAGTGCTTTATGCCTTTCGTATTTACGCGTTCTTTATTACTAATTAGTATGTAAATGTGACAACACACAAACATATGTATGACTGTGTTATCTTTTCTAATTTGTTAAACTTCAAATTTGAACAGTTTTCAGGCAACAAATAAGCTACTGACTGGAACAATTTTCGCATAGATCTAGTCATTCTGTTTGAGAATGACTTACCGTATCTTTATTTCCGAAAATAAAAAAGAAAAACAAAAACGATTCAGTGTCGAAATTTAAAAAAAAAAAGCCGCGAAATCTAGCAATTAATAAACTATTGCTACTTTTGCTCTGTTTTAAGTGAAAATAATTATCTAATCGTTAAACAGTTAGTAATTACACGTAATCTTTTGTGTATAAGCTAATCATACACCAACATTGGAGTATCACATACTATTCGAAATGTACTTAGAAGCAACTACTGCTGATGACAGTTCCCTGATGGGCCTTCTCCAAAAAGATATGAATTCCTTAACACACTGAGGCTGAGGATTTTAATGTCGTTGCACCGATGAAACCGTTTGACAGTTTGCCACCTTCGCACATAGACGTCACAGCGCGGGACGAACCGGGCGCGTTCATTAGAGCTCAAGTCGACAAGCGTTTCGCAACATGCCCGAGGAGTGTAGTCAGCGGGCTAATGTCGAGATAAGATACGGCCAGTTCACGGCGCGATGCGACGGGGCAAGGCCGTACGGCGACCTTCGCGATAGTAGAGCATCAGTTTAAGGACAGTTTAGCTACCGCCGCTCGGTAGTGTTGCCAATAAGCAATAATTTCAGTTTTTTATAAAATGTATTAACCGACTTCATATGAATCCTACTCAGTTAAGCACATGTTCGCAGTACAAAGTGCAATCAGAATGAAATTTGACCTGAAAGACTTCCTCGGAAGATTAACCTTCCGAGGAAGTCTTGCGATATATGTACCGTTCAAAACAAAAATGCGCATAATAAGCGAGAATTCAAAAACTACTGGTCAAACCTCGCTAAAATTTATATGGGACACACGACAAGCCCCAGCTTTCAAATATAATAAGAATCATCAAAATCGGTATACATAAAAAAACAGTCGAATTAAGAATCTCCTCCGAGCCTGACGTATGAACGAGAGAGAAAGTGTAAAAAGGGTTCCGACGATCAAGGTTTTTTTACGAAATAAAGTGACGGATCGAGCATCAGTGAAAGAGCGCTTGATGGTAAGAGACTCGTCTGCCCAAAACAACACAATTTCGTTTAGGTCCTGGATTCCCCTGCGCTGCCCTCTTCACCCTTTGCATTTCAAACCGGAACACGTTAATGCTCACACATGCCGCGATGTGAGAATCCATCCCAGGCAGACTCTTCAAAGGGGTCTTCCAAACCACCCGTTCTTAAATTCGCTTTGACCCAGTCAATAAAGCATTCGTTTCGAGTAGTGTAGAGTTGTTTTCACACTACGTAATAAATAAATTACGTTTAGAATGTACAAAATGCCCCAATCGAATAAGGCAAGGATATTGTACAATTATCAGTAATGCCAATAGCCGATAAACGAATTTTAAAAATAACCATAATGCGCTTTGCTAATCGAGTAAGCGATAAATTTTGTTATATTTTCAAATTTAATAACATTACTATTTTTTTTAACGCAGAAAAGAAGAAAGAAAAAAGGTTTTCAGGCCAGCAGCATCAACATAGATGTAATAAAAAAGAAATTTCCCGCCATTCCGAGGCGTATGTTTTATTTATACGGCACAATTTCCCGCCATTCCGCAATACATTTCAACACCTATGACCGGTATATTATCACATTCATGATATCTGCCGTTATCAGTTAATTACTGGTACATTCTGCGCGTTTATCGATATATAATATTTCTTAGCACATTGCATTTCATAAGCAATTATCCATCCAATTAATGTCTTGAAGCGAGTTCATTTGAAAGAGAATTTCGCTTATTTTTGAACATTCATATAGTAAAAAAAAATTGCCATTTATAAAGAGTAATATTTTACATATAATCTATATGTGCCACAATTAAGAATTTTAATCAATATTTATTATTCGATAATTCTTGTGTCATTGGCTAGAGTACAAATATAAAAAAGAACTAAATCATTCATAACGTTATCAACACATTAAAAGTGAATACAACAATATTTATATATTACCTGTTAAGAACTTTTGTCTCACAAGTTACAAAGTAATACAATTATATTAAAAAAAAAAAAACTAAAAATTTTCCCTAAAATCAAATATCTTTTTTATTGCCCAAAGCATTCGACGTCGCGTCAGAACATTGCGCACGTTTTGAATGTCACCCTGAATTATTTAATTATTTATTGGATTGTCCAATGAACATTTCGAATGATTGTTAATCATCTAATTCCTTTTATGGTGGAGTGGGCAATTTGCGAGTTCCCGCCCGCGCCGCCTTGCTGTTGGCAGAAGCTGCGAAAGTTAATTCTAATGTGACGGCGCGTCGAGGCGCGCAGAATATGGGGCGCCCCAGGGCGAATTGCTTTCTACCGTTTCGTTGGAAAGCTCGTCCGCGTGATATAGCACTTGGGGCCGGCTCGTCGAGTAAAGTTTTCCTTCGATCCGTTACGCTTCGGTGGGCGTTCCGTTGCAGATGGAATTTGCGACCATTACGTTAAATATTGCATTTGCAACGGAGGCTCATGCGCGCTCATGGTTTATATTGTAAGACACGAAAGTATCTACCTTCGTATTGAGAGTTTCACCTTGGATATATTCCATACAAGAAAGTGTTCACCAAACGAAAAATGCCTCGAAGTTAAAAAATGGCCTTAGTTTTTCCATTTTCTTTTATACGCTGAAAAGTCTACGATAACTAGAGTTAACTGGGACATTTACATATCTCACATCTCAGTCTTTACCGCAATCATGACTGCTACAAAGTTCTAAAACAGGAATTATAAGTGTATAAAATCAATAAATCATTACCATATAGTATTATGCGTAATTGCAAGAAACATTAATTCGTAGCTATGAACTGTGTTAATTTGAAATTGACCGATTTCAATTAGTTGATACTAGATATTGAACTGTTAGTAAATAAATGGTCGATCAGTTTCAGCACTAACCAGCAAATATCCTCTAATCTGTTACTTTTGACTTTCCTAGTAAATTAAATATTAATTTCTATAGAAAACTCCTTGCGGAAATCGCTTGCATAAATAACTGATTTTTTTTTTCAAATAAATCGCTGTGATGCTCGCTATTTACATTAAATAGCAAGGGCTACAATAAAATACATGATATTTTATCAATTTTGTACTATTCTATAATAACATCGACACTGGAAAGCAAAAACGTAGTTAAGAACACGTAATTTTTTTAATTACATTGTTGAAATCAGTAAATTAAACCAAGTCAATTGGTGTATGTCTGGTGAAAATTTTTGGTTTAACTGGTTACTGCGTCTTTGAATTCGAGCGTCGATATCTAATAACCTATTGTTAACGTGAGTGAAAAAAAAACTAACGTTCATTTGAGTACAGAGTATTGAAATTGTTTAATTATGACGGATCGTGTCGTAGAGAAAATGATTATTGGCGGCGATATTGGGGCGATTTGCAGCGAGACTACTCAGACGCGGGCTATTCGTCCGAGAGGAGTCACAGAAATGGCTGCCCGGAGCCATCGTGTGCGGGTCGTTACCTGACCGTTGATTTACCGCTGATTGTATGATTGAAGTATTGGAAAACGTCTCGCAAACGCTCCCATGGTATAAATAAGCCCGATCACAGTGTCGACTAGATCATAATACCTATCTATTGCAATCCGAAAAATGGTTTAAAAGTAAAAGATCGATCCAAAACAAAAATCGGGTACCCTTGCAAATGCTCCCATGGTATAAATAAGCTCGATCACAGTGTCGAATAGATCATAATACCTATCTATTGCAATTCGAAAAATGGGATAAAAGTAAAAGATCGATCCAAAACAAAAATCGGGTACCCTTGCCAACAAATTGTCACTTTATGAATTTTGTTTAGCTACATCACTTACTTATTGAATTCCGAGTTTAAAATAGCGCCATTTTATTTTTTTTAAGCATTACAAATCAACATTATGTTTTATTTTGTGTTAAATGGAATCCCGCATGCAAATCACACATTCTGATAGATAAGACGCTGTAAAAAAATAAGGAAATAATTATAATATTACTTTTATTTTGATGCAAGAGAAAAGTCAGTACCAAAAATTCTCCTTTGCATTTCATACAGCTCACTATGGACTATTTTTGCTTAAGTATGTAAACATTTTATACATATTATTATTTAAAAACCTTTATTGAATATTCTTCTTAACATAAACAGAGCCATGATCACTTTATAAATTGGGGGCTATTTAATAAAGGGAGCAGTCTATATAACAAACATGCATTGATACGGGATGTGCTTCTATTATTTACAATTTAAAATGTTCATTAAACACGTGTTTCCACGTAGAATTCTGCCAAATAACAACGGAACGGATAGTCTGCCTTAATATGTATAAAAGATATCAAACTTATCAAAAAAAAAGGCCTTGCTTCAGAAACGGTATATCACACGAGCTAGTCACTAAATCCGATATCAACTAAGTATATGGATAGCCGTGGCTACCTGTCACACCAGATTGATGGAAGATGAGTTAAAAATACTCAAAAATACGATATTTAGTAAGTAGAAAACGTACGTAATGCAGGTTTTCTTTAAGACCAGACCGGCTACTACCCAGCCGCCATCCCTGCCATGGTCAAGCCCCTGCTTCATTGTTCTACTAAAGAGGTAAGGTATTAATCCTTTTGTACATTACCTTACACTATAAGAAGAAAGCCACAACTTTTTCGAGTCATTTACACACAAGCAACAGAACGGAACGGAACGGCTTTTTATAAACGACCAATTCAATGTTCGATAGGATTAATGACGTCACGGGCGTTATCGTTGTCTAATCTTAATATATCACAGATTAGATACGCAAAGGTAATTCCGGTTTCGCATAATACGGTACGGACATCACGGTTGCGACGTATGGCGGAGACGAATCGTCGGTTATATCATTCTTTTTTTTAATTAAATCGATACGATTCTCACTTTATTTGCATTTTTGGAATAGGTACTATAATGTAAGAAAATATATTTTTAAAGAAATTTATAAAATAATCTCTAGTTGACCAGCTAAGCCACGACATGTTTTAAAAAATTTTATAAAATAAAAGTTGGAATTCATAAGTTCATTAACAAACATTACCGAAGGTTCCTGGTCGGAGATATGCAAGTAAAACAAAACCGGGACACAAGCGAGTCGGAGAAACTTCGCCACTACGCCATAATCTGTTGAACAAATTTAAAAATCGAACAATATCTCGGCTAGAATACCAAACAATATTTGACCTTCAAAAATCGAACCGTCTCGACGATTTCGAAAATCGAACAATATCGGAGAACACTAATAAGGAGGTGTCGTGAAAGCGAGATTGAGCGAGTGAAAAAGAGCTCGTCACGACGACTATCCGAACGTTGTTGTTGTTGAAAAAAAATTATACCGAATGAAATTTAATAAACGTTTAGAAAGTCGCAATTTTGCCATTAGACGCGCGCTACCGTGCTTTATGAGCTCCTAAGCGCAAAGGTATACACGTGACCAAATGAAGGCATTTTTATAGGAAAGGTGTTTGTTTTATGCTACGTACATCGTTAACCACAGGCTTTGTCCATGTATGCTAATACTTTTAACATACACATTTAAACTTTTTGTTGAATAATAAAGTATTTTTCTATGAAAAAAAAAATGCGCCAACACCATGCTTAAAAGTTTAATAAATGTAGAACCAAGCCTGTGATAAGCCGATTACAGTAATAAAAAAGAATCACCTAAATCGGTGGTCAATTGGTGAAACTATCACGCATCTTTTAATTGTACGTATAAAAATAAAATGAGTGTTGTACTCACGAAAGAAAGATCTTGAAACAACTAAAAATATGTGCATAAAAAAATTCTCTTCGTGAACTTTGTACGCATCTAAAACCATCGAGACAGAATAACACCGATTTAAAAATGAGCCGTGACAAACGACGAAGATGAAATAACGACACAAAATATCACCGTTAATCGTACGGCATCGGGTCCATCAATGCGACAAGATCACATGGGATCGCTTGAAATGAACAGCGTCATAAATCACTCGGCGAACTGTGCACGAGAAACAATTTCGCCCGTTAAGCTCAACAGCCGCGGGTCATAATTTCAGATGAGATCGACCCGCGTGCTCTTTTGGCGCGAACGCACAACGGACATGGCGCGAATAGAAAAAAAAATGGCGGATGATTTCGCCGTGAACATCTCGAACTGTTCGAAGAAATGTTACAATCGCGTAGGTTCGCGGAGATGTAACATCGGTTACCGCGAGGAATAACTCTTAAGAAATGACATGTGTGTTTTGTGCGTACGGTACGTTTTGTACTAAGTTGTTACAATGTAACAGCATTAGGTATATGTTATGTTGTTAAGGAGTATTATGCAAGCGCTACTGTGTTTATTATAATACTGTGATTATTTGGCAGAGGATTTTTAATATTATTCCCTGGGTGACTTTAAACTAGTTCCGTTTATAAATTATTTAGCACTGTGTTGTTATAGGCAAGCGTGTCACTGGTGATAAGTGACAGGCTTGCCGCACGTCGTACTCGTCTCGTCATTTAATTTCCACTACTTCCACTAAATTTATTTATATAAAATGTATTAATCTGATAATGATTTATTTTCTTTCCTTTTGATTAACTCATTAACAAAACTTCTGGGAAAGTTCAACTATTTGTCGTAATCAGTTTGCACGATCGCCCTTTATTACTCTGTGTGAATTTTTTTAAAAGCAAACATAATTTTCCACTCCAAAGCAATTTAGAAAGTAGTAGTGGCAATGTGAATTAGAGATAGTTATTTACATTCTCAAACTAAAAATAAGTGAAATAACTCATTGTGTGAGAGTTTATTTTGAAAGCAAAGCATCTCTGGTATCTTGCTTATCTGATCAAAT
Source organism: Eurytides lysithous rurik (assembly GCA_018247575.1). Lineage (NCBI taxonomy): Eukaryota > Metazoa > Arthropoda > Insecta > Lepidoptera > Papilionidae > Eurytides > Eurytides lysithous. The sequence continues at coordinate 2,024 of DWHO01003440.1, read as the reverse complement.
TTTCCACTTTGTATACCACAATGCACAGAGTAACGAAAACTACCCATCATAGCATCCAACCATATAATCTTATTATAGTTAATAAACTTATTAGAAGACCCGAGCATGAAAAACTTAATCGACAATTAAAGACCACAACAAAAACTCGCAATAATTTTTAGGATTCCGTAAATCTAAAATGATAACCGAAACCTTATTATTCGTTGTAATAGACTTAACAATATTAGTTTATAACTGAACGATCATTTTTAATAAAAGGTAATTTTAAGTTTAAAAGTTATCAAATACAAAAATACGTTGAATAGATTAAGTACGTGATTGCGAAACAGAATAAATATATAATGTTAGAAATCATTACCAGCGATGATCCAAAATTCGGACCAAACAAAAATTTCAAAATTCAAAAAAGCACAAATTTTGACCGCCAGTAAAGTTAGGGACAGAAATTATAGTGCACGCCACTGGGATTCGAACCCACGTTCTCAGAACAATGATGAAGTAAATCTCGCGCCGAACCAAGATGTTGCACACTAGATGAGCTATATTTATAAAATATAGCATATCTATATTTAAAAAAAAAGTCCAGGATCGGAATGGGAATAGAACCCACGACCCGCGACACCGAAGCCAACAGCTTAGCAAACTGCGTGAGACGAGTCATCAAAAATTATGCATGATTATGACATTTTACATACGTCAATTTTACACGGGATTATGCTTAGATCCGAAATAATTATAAATTATATTCAAGCCATACAAATATTTGTCCCGGGAAAATGATCGCACAACCCGCGACGCCAATGCTTAACAACTGTGTCACTTGGATCAGCAAATCAATGACTCATTCCGTAAACTCAACCAGGCTATCGGATTGCTTGAGCCAGCTTTACAAGCACGAAGTTCTAACGAGGGCAAGACGCTGTTTCACTAAAATAAACTCCCTTTCAAAATTAACAATGTAAAAATTCCTTTCCAATTATATAATATATTTCATGACAAAAATATCGCAAAACATTCACCAATTATATATTAATATATTCGTCCAAATTACTGAAACGAAATCAACCTTAAAATCATATGACATAAAAATTATACAACAAAATTTTAAAATTGTTCTAGCCTATCCTACAAGATAGTTTTTTTTTATTGAATCAAGTAAAATTAAGGCAGTACCTTTTACAAGAATGGTCTATAAATCATGTCACATGCAATGCTATATTACTCGCGAGTAAATTTAAAATAATCTATTCGCTATCATACAAAAGTATTTCAGTCGATGCATTGAAAATGCCATTTGCCGTGTGCAATGACCCCTCTATCGCTGATGTAATAAACATGCCGCGATAACTGGTCCCGAGACAACCATACAAACTAATGTACCTACACTTTTACTAATGCAAATATGAATTTTAATAGCGAGCAATTAATGTTTCCCCCCTTAACCCCTTAATGCACATTTTTTTAATCAATTTATCAAACGCAAATTCCGAGAATGGCAATAATCTACCATACAACGTGACAGATACGGATTTAAAATATTTAGAAAATTATATTTCTATATTAACCTTGACCCATACGGAGCTGTAATATTTTGAGACATATAAAATTACAGTGACCGTGATGTTCACGGAGCTGCACAATTCTGCCGATTAACGTTGCCCGTATATGTCACGGAGGTGTGCATTAAGCGGGCAAAAATGGAATAAACAATCAATGCCTCCGCGGCGCGTTTTGCATTTTACTTAGTAACAATCCACATATTTTTACTGCACTGGTAAGGAAAAATACTGCTGCGTTTTGTTGACTATAAAAGCCTTCAGGGCTTTTTGATTTGAATGTTTTTTTTATGGATTGGGCTGACAAACAAACAAGCGACTCACTTGATGGTAAGTGACCACCGCCGCCCATGGACATTTGCAGCATTACAAAACTAGTTTTTTTTTTTTTTTTTTTATGGGTTATGCTGACAAACGAGCAAGCGGGTCACCCGAGGGGGGGGATGTTATACACATGTGACGGGGCCG
>DWHO01003439.1:0-12015 GCA_018247575.1 Eurytides lysithous rurik | reverse complement strand
TCACTTAGGGGTATGAAAAATAGATAGTAGCCGATTCTCAGACCTACTGAATATACATATAAAATTTGGTAAAAATCAGTAAAGCCGTTTCGGAGGAGTAAGGTAACTAACATTGTGACACGAGAATTTTATATATAAATATATATATATAATTGGAGCATTTCTTTTTTACAGGTCTACAACACAAAAAACATTTTACAAATAATTTATCTATCTAAAGAAACGTGGGTCAAAGGGTTACAAAGTTTTGGTTTAATAATTGTTTTGTTAGATCAGCTTTATTTGTACATTTGTTATAGTCCTTTCATAAAATTACATATTAATTTCAGTTCTGTTACCATAAATGTCTTGATTTTATGGAATATATTTTCATCAAGTTAAATATATTCTACGAAATATATAAAATACTATGAAAAAGTATGTATCACAAAATTACTATTTTCATGAATTCTAACATGACGATAAAAACGGTATGTTCTATGTATTTGGTCTAACCTACAATAGTCTCCTAAAGATATTAAATTTGTTTGTAATATATATTGGGCTTGATTGTTAGAGTCTTTAAAAAGTTATATACCTACTAACATAAGTGAATTTCGTATTATTTTTGTTAACCTTTCTGTCAGGCAGAAGCTGAGCAGATCGGCAGGATTTATATGAAGTGGTAGGTATAATTAGTGAGACAAAGTGACACGAAGTATTTTTTATCCCGGAAATATTTCAAAAACCTCAAAATATAATTATATTTGTATATTCGAAATCAAAGATAATTTAGTAATAATACAGTAGTAACAAGTAGTAATACAGATACATTATTTCTCTGTATTTTAAACTAAATGTTCTATTTTTATTGATCTGTTTACTATGTTATATATGCTTACACAGGTTTCATTAAAAGTTTATTATAAAAATGATAGTAACAGAATTAACAAACGTGACTATAAGAGTTTTTAAAAATTAAAGCGTTAATTTTTGGCACATATAAAATAAGTAAATGGATGACCTTAATGATGTAACGATGATTTATCGATAACTTAATGAGTATGCGCTTTATTACGAACTGTTCATGCAGACATTAAAATCGATTTATTCAATTCCAATTTGTAATACAAAGAAAGAAAAAAAAGAAACAGGGAATTGTTAAAATTGGCCTCCATTTCAAATCAGCGGGGATTAACAAAACAGTCGCTTGCGTAACGTTATTAAATTTGATATTTCACTTGAGATCGTTAATGGTCCTCTTGTAGAGAAGAAATTAATTCGGGCGTGTATTAAACGATTTTTCGTGTAATATTTGCTTTTTGGAGAATGTGTATTTTTTTTTTTCAATTAATTATTATATTAAACGAAATGCTCTTTCATTTGATATTTTAAATCTAAAAGGTATTGAAGAACACGCACAAATCTATTAGACCACCTTAGACGCATCAAGGGTCTAATCGCAAGATTGACCGGAATCTCTTTCATCTAATCATACAAGCTCAAAATAAGCGGCCATTACGTTTGGAAATGAAATGGCAGCGTGCCGTGAGACCGTGACGGGCGAAGCGTTTCATTTCAGACGGGCGACAATTTCGAGTTGTTTTCCATTTCTGGATTGTATTATATTTCAACTACTACCATGTCGAGCCCATAAGACTTCCCACAAGCCGCTTTCGATTAAGTGTCACAATCCGTCGTGGACAATCCTGATGGCGCCCACACAAGTGGCTAGGGCTTGGGAGACAAGACAAAGTGTGGGAGAAGGAATGTCGCTCGTTGAACGGAATTCTTGTAACGTGTCGTTAATTGAGAACGGAGCGAAAATTAACAGGACGAATTGGCCATTAGGACGGCTGCTGTGAATCGCGGCTGGTATTCGACGACCGCATAAATTCAGCCTCCATCTGATACGAGGAAACGCAATAAGGAACGTGAACACGTCCTTATCGCATTTGGTGTTTAATTAACGCCACGGTACAAACAACAGCTCCCGCCAAATTGGGCGAATTTCAGGGCGACATAAATTTTTCTCCACGCAACCTTTAATCCCGCTTGTAAATTTGGACGTTAAACATTTTACGATACCCCAATCCGGATAACAGGACCGTACGACCGAAATAGTAACGAGCCACCGAGGTGAATGTTCCACAGATTTTATTTATTGTGCTCTCGTTAAAATAATAACAGAATTAAAGACGTGACTCAGATGTAGAAGGAAGCGATAAATGCTCGGAACACGTGGGAGATTTAAGTCCTTTTTTTGCACGCATCCAACACGCATTCCGACGTCACATGAAAAAGGAGTATATTTTAAGGACGCTTCGTTTGAAAAGATCTCGATGGAATTTGTTGCGATGAGTCAGTTGTTTCTGGTCGAGCCTCTGTGTTTGTTGACTAGAACTTTAGATAGCTCCATCAAAATAAAATATAATTCTTATTTTATGAAATAACATCTTGGGACGGCGCCGGAGGTGCATTTAAGTTTTAATGAATACATTGTCGCAGTCACCTGGCTATCGTGAGGTAATCGGATTGCCTTGCCCGGCTGCCCGTGCCAGCGCCCTTTACAGAGGTGAGCCCGGTCTGACCTCGTTTTCTAAATATGGAAAAGTTTTGTAAGGTCCTCCGGTCCGCCAAGTCGCAGGCAGATTTTTATTATTTTGTTTTTTTTTTGCGGTCGGTTTCTCCGGCCTCGCTTAATCCGACCGTGACAGACTTTTCCAGATTATGTTTAAAAAAAAGTGATTTAAATTTAACAACTACAATATTGATTACAGTTTTAATAACACGTCGTCATCACGCCTTTTAAATTTAACGTAAATTTAACAAGGACAAATACAGCACGAATAAATATCGTGTAATAGCTTGTAGTACTTCTTGTGATCGTTTATTGTAATATTATAAATAAATTTGACGACGGCGTAATACTAATAGGAGAATGGCGAGAGACGGTCGTGATTAAAAGGACTTTCTCCGTTCGCCCACGCGGCCCGGCCTCCCGAGCGCATAGACGAACAGCGCCTTCCTTCACTGGAAGCGGTTTAATTATAGAATTTCCGCTGTTAGCCCTACTTGGACGAAATGGATTTAGTGCGTTTGACGACTGCGTGGACATGTGCCGAGCGGTGATTGTACCCCAGTCCACTTCCTCACGCATCTCATTGCGGTCCGCTCTGTCGCAGTTATCGTATTTTGTGTTCGGCGTTCGCTTTCGTGTGCATTGTAATATATATCATTCTGTGTTCTTCGGTTAATTTCAATACATTGATTATACACATTTCGTTACTGCATTAATTTTACAGTCCTAAAACATTTAACAGCGTAAAAGTTTACATTCAAATGCAAAGTGAACGACGTGATGTTGTTTTAATAATAAACCAATGAACTGTCGTAAATAGATAAATGGATTTTTTTTTCTGCTTTTGATTCGGTTACGTTTATGGAAATACGATAATATGAACAGTTGACTATTGTGCGAACACCATTGGTTACTTTGGATCTGAAATCTTAGTAACTCCTTATCGATGATATAATGCGATGACGTAAGCTTACTTGCAACTAATATGAGGTAATGATACGAACGTTGAAGCAACATCGATAAGTTAACGAGCATACGTGGAACATGCATGACTAATTCCAACTAATTCGACACTAGTCTACGAATTACCCTATGACATACGCGCAGGCCGACCGACAGCGGCCGCTTCGAACATAAACAGAAAGCGTAAACATCAACTCGGGTGACTCACAATGGCGAAGATTTCATTATCATATCATGAACGCGCGCATGGGTTAGTCGCGGCCGAGCACTGAGGTCTAATTGTCGTCTATCCGCGCGCCGTTCCGACTCCGGAGCGAGCTCGACTCGCCACCGAGGCTACTTCGTCAAGTGAACGCGAGTGGCACAATCGAAGCGGCGGCGTGTGTACATATTATTGCGCGCGTTTCCCCCGATCGCGGGACAAAGGGACCCCGTCCCGGCCGAGGTTTCGCGACCGGCCTGTTGCTCCGCGCGTGACGCCCGCACAAGCGGGGCGCGATGCGGGCGTGCGGGGCGCGCGCGTGAACCGGACCGCGGAGCGAAAATGATCAGGAGGAGCGGCGGCGATGCGCTCGCGGGCGCGCCGAGCGGCGTCCCGCCCTGTCCCGGCGCCACCAGGATCCCGCGCGCCACCGTCAGGATGACGCCGCCCGACGCGCCGCCGCACGCCAAGGAGGCGAACATCGCGCTCTCGACTTACGTGGAGAAGTGGAAGAACCGATACGAGGACGCCGAGCGCAAGCACAAGACGCACCTCCTCAAGTCCGAAAAAGGTCGGTACTATTCGATTCGGCCCTGTGCCTTTGCTTTTTCTTCGTGTGTTGTTTTTTTTTTGCGTCCCGACGACGTCCCCACCGCGCATGCCCGGTCCGCGGTCTATGCAAATGAAAGTGCGAAAGAAAATCCCTGTCGTGTTATTTGTCGGATTATGACGGACGATAACCTGTTGCTCACACATTATGTATTCTTAAACTTTTGTAATGTAAACCCGTTTAGTGGAGTTGCGAACTGGAGGCATCGTTTAAACTTATCCTTGTTTGCAAGGTACAGTTTTTTGAATTAAAATATCGTGATTATTATTTCGGAGCGTGGCTTAAGGTATTGAATTATCTTTGCACTGCGCAGTATAATAGTAATTATTTAATAACGTCAGAACACCAGCCTTGTGATAAGGCGTGCAGCTTGCGTGTGTACGTTTAATATAAAGTAAACTTAGTGACCTATTATAGAACAATAAATAATTATGTTCCTGGCTTTGGAATTATCGATTTATTGTTTTGCGCATCCCTAATGCTATTGATTATATTTGAAATGTCAAAAAAATAATGTTTTGTTTCTTATTAAAATTATAACCAATGTTAGTAAAAATAAATCTATAAAAGAGTCTTAGTGCATAATTAGATTTATTGTGATAAAGAAGACATATTTTTAGTTCTTAAAAAATGTGATTATTAATATTTAAAACAGCCTACGTATATAGCATTTTGGGACCATTACATTCACAATCATTTAAAAACTTATTGTACATCTTGTAAAGAAGTTATTACAAATCGCCATTGCCGTAAGAACTGGGCCAAAGTCACATATGTCTTTGTCTTTTGTGTTTCAATCTTTTGTTTCAAAGCCAACTTTAAATAATAATTGAGAAATATTGTTAGTTAACAACAAAAATTTAACACAGGGATCCTTTTACAATAAATATCTCAATGATTCACAGTAAAACAGTCTGTAGGGACAAAGCCTTTGTTCTTTTCTTTATCATTAAAATGAAAATTTTATTTTATAAAAAAAAACATTCTGAGGTTTATCCAGGTGTAAATTGCATCTATTATTACTTTAATGTTATTTAATGTACAATTTACAAGTTTTCTTTCTATATATACAACCTCTATGATATTTAACCTTGTTCAAAAAAGGTATTTTTAACATTAAAGCATGAGTTAAACTTTTTTAATGCACATTTGTACTCTTTAAGTTGATTTTGGCAAACTGAAAATATTTTCCAAAAAATATTTTTGGAAGTGATATAAAATTATAGTATATTACATTAATAATATTTGCCTTCAATTTTTATCAGTTGTATCCAGTGTTTTTCACAGTTAAGTCTATTGTTCATATAAATATTTATTAATTGTAAACAAAACATGGTGTATTACCCATTTTACTATATTTAATCTTTAATATTAGGTATAATTTAAATCCAACAACTAAGCTATATATACAATTCAACTAAGTTATATTATAGTTAATTAATTTACAATAAAATCCTAATCCCTAAAATAAAGTTTTAACTTACACCGGTAACGCTATAACCATTAATAGTCACACAATATCTATATTCAACCTGAAACATGCATATTATATTATTACTGAAAGTATGTCATATTAATCTAAAAGTACATAATGAAATATTTATTTTGATGTACTGTATTATAAAGCGAGTGTATATCGTAGTAGTATATCTTATCATTGACAAACATTTACTTTAATTAAGTGACATATTATAATAACTAAATGAAAGATTTAACATCACATAACAATAATTATTCGATAAATGTTAGGAAATTTTAAGTTTCAATAAAGAAAAGGTATCTTGGACCCATATTTTGATTTTATTGGTTGCCTTGTTTCAATTACTCTTGTCTTAAAATTTTAACATTTCTCTTTTAGTTATGAGCAAATATGAAAAAATTCACCCAGGTTGTGTTAAAAGTTAAGAAAGGAGCCTTCAATATTATTTTTTAGTTGCTTTTTTAATTTTTTAAAATTGCTAATATTTGTGTTTTAAGTCAATTAAATTAACAATAATGAAAAAATAAATGTAGGAAATAGTAAATATACTTAATTGGAAAACTAAACAATTTAATATGGTTTTCTGATGTTTGTGTTAATAGGCAAAAGGATGAACGATCAATAGTCGGTTTTATAATGCGTGAGCACGTAAAAAACATATACGCAATGAGGATAACCAGACACAGGTTAAAAATAATTAAGACAAATAATGAATGCTTACTCGTATCTCAATGACAATTGACAATCCTTGTTGGGTATTGTTTTACCGCAATATGTTTACACATAAAATTGACCTAAAAATAAACCTTACTCGCAGTTATTCTCCTTGCTTATTACTTAGAATTAGTTTACGAAACTAAAACACACATCGTCATCGGATTTATAACTAACTATGTCGTAATCCATTGTTGTTTCATGATATTGACGTTTTGATAACGCGCGGGAAATATACGACGTTTATTTAAATTTGACCGTGGCCTGCATTTTTGTTAAATTCCTTATTGATTACTCATTTTTTCTTTGCTTTGTAAATATTTTACCTTAATTTCACATAACGTAATATGAAGTTTTTGATGAAATATATATGGTATATTTTCAATTAAATATTTTTCGTTGGTTCGTCTGTGTTAACGATACTAGAACGATAATAGATCAATAGATCGAATTACACATTTTATAGGCATTCAACATAAAAACATTATATTAGAACCGTTTTTCTTGTCGCCCATTGTAAGTTTAGGAATGTTTGAATCATTAATTTAGCTTGTGGTGTTGGTCTTACCATACACATTAGGTGGAAATCATGACTTTGTACTTATTTAGTTATTGTGGCTCTGACTATTATTTATAAAGCCTTTGGTAGTAACAGGAAAAAGATTAAGTTACAATATTTGATTAATTTAAAATAAAACTAAAAATTGTAGAGATGGCATAAAAATATGCCTCTCGTAAGGATAAGTAATTTGATTAAAAACTTGACTTAACTGTTAAATAGAGTAGTGGTTACGTACTGCAAGAAATAAAAGATGAACAATTGAAAAATATGTCAATGTGTAAAGAAAGGTTTACAATTCAATGGTGCTAGGACTTTGCAGTGTTCGCCTGGATACATTGCATTGTTAGCAGCTAGTCTACCATCAAACAACAATGTGTTACCAGCGTATTTGTTCGGCCACAAGAATACAGCATCTCAAAGACGAACAGAAGTATTGCAGTTCAAAATACTGTGTATAGTCAAAGTCACAGCCACATTTCCAAATGTTTGATAATTTTGTTTCCTTAAGTATTTTTGATTTTATTAGCACAGAACAAGCACCGGTTTATTCTTGCCCTAAGCAAATAATCAGCTCATTTTCGCATTCCGTTCCTGTATCAAGACGGGCAAGTTCCAAAAAACCGATGATTCATGCGTTAAACAAATGTTGAATCGATGAGCCTACAACGCATTTTGACTAATATGCTATTCACGTATTCTTCCATGATTAACGAGGGTACGAAGAGGAAAAGTAGGTTTCAACATAAAAATTGAACACGTTTAGCTATACCTTTTTTTAAGGTTCAGTGCCTTAATAGATAGAACTCGAGTGTCTATTAATTTTTATCGGTTGTATAGACAGCATACCCTATATCTTAGTAACTTTACATCTGTTGTTCCAATTCGCACCAAATTTGGTTATATCGTGTAATAAAGTCCTTTAATAATGAAAAATATAGCCTTCCAAATAATGTAATACGAGCCCTACTTCATACATTTTTATACTTCTATAGTTACTCATAAAAACCAATAAGGTATGTTGCGTTAAAAATATGAGTAGTAGTAGAAGAGTAGTATAGAAGAAGTTTACAAACGAATAAATAATTCTAAATTTGTTCATGTCATAAGGTCGTAGGATAACTAAAAGTATTTATTTTAAAATGAATAAGTTGTGGTGTAAATAGATAAAGATCTTCGTATTATTTTTTCTTAATTTGAAAGCATCGTTACAAAGCAACGGTCTACAAATGGCGTCCATTTGTTTCCAACTTTGTTCTTGTAGAGACAACATAGTAGAGTGGCGGCTTGTAATACATTTCACAACATCAGTCTCTATTCCTTTGTACAAGCATACAACGTACTCTTTATAGGAGAAAAGGAATATTTTGATCCTGTGGCTGTAAGATTACTCATTTACGCCTTCACTCAAAAACAAAAAACTAACGCTATGTTTATTTAAACTAACTTTATTAAGTGTTAAATTGTGCGATTATCCCACAAAAGTTTATTGAAAAACGTTCTTCAATCTTTTCAATGTACATAAGTGGAAAGCAATGGCAGTTGGTAATAATATTTTCCCGCTCTTTTAGAAAGAGTTGGCAATCGACATCGCCTTTGTTTTTTTTTTTAATTACTAGCTATTTTTTTTCTTGAATATTTGATTCGAATTCGAAAAATTCATTAACTTTTTTCTTATTTTTGTGCTATGAGATTTTCCTGTTACACTTGTGTGGGTGGGTGCTGGAGTGCAGAGTTACTCAATTGCTATGATTGTTTTCAATTAGCATGTCTTCTTCCTCTTACTAATTGGGACTGGCGTCTTTGCAAATGGTTACACAGAGCATAGAATTCCTTAAGGATTTAGTGTTCTATGTGAAAAATAATTATTGCTTTTATTTGACTCAATGAGATTAAAAAATAAATATAATGTACTGTTAAAAACGTTAAATATTAATTATAGTCTTATAAATGTCAGCACTTATTATTTCGTTTCATTACGATTACCCATATGTGACGACTTGTAGACGACATATTCAGATACTTAAGTTTTATATCATGTAAAAGTAAATTGGGTCAGATCAAACTTACTTATGAACGTTTTCAAAGGTATGTGTATTCTTAATAAATCAGCATTCATACATTTATTTTTTCAATAACGATTTTTACTAAAGGATTAAATAAATATTTTCTTGATTGAATACATTTGGGATCAAATATGAAACAGGTCATAGATTAAAAAATTACGACAAAAAGAATCCTCTTTGTTTATGAAAATGGGACGTCATAACATTAGAGAAAAATAAAAAAGTCATAATTTTTTAATTCCACTGTATCTGCTTTTATCTGTGATGTAGTCTGTATACTCTTTTTTATAAGTAAAACTGATGAGACAAGCAAGTCGGCCGCCTGATGATGAGCGACATATTCGCTCATAACAAAAGTATTTTAAATGCTAGAATTCCAAATATCTTAGCTTGACCTTACCTAGAGATACTAGACTCTAACCAGTTACGGACAATATGGGTAAATATTGCTTACAATCTGTCTGTCTTACTTTCTTATATCGTCACTAAGTTCCATCAAAATAAAATCACTCTCGATGCTTTCCCACTCCTAACCGAAGCCTCTCTTCTGCAGCGCGACGTGAACATGACGACTTACAAAGGAGGTACAATATCCTCGCCGAGGAGAAGCGGCACCTGGAGGCGGAACTTTCCGAGAGGGAGAGGGAGCTCGCAAAGCTGCGCAACGTCTCCGAGAAGCTGTTCCAGGAGTACCAGCAGCTGAAACACCAGCACGAGATCGATGCCGGTGTTATGCAGAAGTGAGTTAGTTGCTTTGTTCTTTGGTTAAATAGGTAATGTCGTCCACCAGGAGTTGTTTACTGAATAAGGGCATATCTACCCACATTTTTTGACCGTTAGATTACCCGACGCCTAATTTTAGTGATACGATAACCAATTTAAATGTGCTACGTTTTGAACTAACTAACCGGTGCCATAATATTAAGTGGGAGGACTCCTTTGCAGAGTCCGAAGTTAGAGTCATGGGGTGGTAACATTGCATTGCCATTTTACCGTAATTTATAAGTCTTCCGACTTACATTTTAAGTCTCTAGTTGACGAAGCGCGAGGCCAAATAGGTAATATGGCACTATGTTGTTAAAAGCACACGGCCTGCTCTTTCCTTCCCTTAGAACATGGTGAAAGCACGCCTCGTACACTAGGTACACCCACGTTCCGGGGCGGTTTTCATCACCCCAACCAACCGACTAGTTATGGTAGACCGTCGACAGCCGATAGTTTCTTTTTATGGCGGCAAACAAACCGAAACCCGCTGCTCATAGATATTTGCAAATGCCCGCCGAGGATTTTTTTGGGAGAGCGGAAGTCCACTCCCCAGAAGGGAGAGGTGGGCCATCAGCACCTCAATCATCGGACGAAACACGGAAGCAGAAATACTTCCACTTCACGCGGATTTTTTGTGATGTCGTGCTACTTATCTGGTTTAAGATGGCCCATTCAGTAATGGCAGAATCTGGTGCGTGGCTCTACCACCGTAAGATACGTTAGTTATGATCCGCATACGTCTATCCCTTCCCCATCATTCAATCAATTAATTTCAATCCCTTATTTTGTCAACTCACACACGTTCCCATGCGTGACCTTGTCGACGTAGGTTCTATCACACTCGTGGAAGCTTAGCATTTCCATGGATTCCGTATCCTGATGAAGCTTTTCAGGGTCGCAAAGACTAAAAGCCATTCATTCTCCAAAAGACATGAAAAGGCGATTTATTCGTCTTCGTCAATTTCATTCGGTTGTTTGTCAAATATAAAGAATTGTGTCTCTCTATAAAGCAGTAGTTGCAATAAAAACATTGGAACATACTCGTCAGGAAACATGGTCATTTACATTTCGGTATGTTTTAAGTAGATATCTCATTAACTGCTTGACCAATTAAGATAAGACACACTTCAATTTTGTAGGTCGAAGAACCAGCTTTGTTTCGATTCTAGTTTGATAGTTATTGCTAGTTTAGCGGTTCTCATCATTTTTTATGGAGTAGGAGGCAATCGAGTTAGTGGCTCACCTGATCGTAAGTGATCACCGCCCATGGATATTAGTAACATTGAAGTACTTGCAAATGCGGCCTTTAAAGTGATAATGTTTGGGAGCGGGAAAGGGAGGTGGCACTAGCTGAACAGATGTTGCACCGCCCATTTTGACTGATAACTCCATTTTTGACATATAAAAACTTCTCAAATGATACAGATAAAACATAGCACGGTTTTAAAATTAAAAAGGCAATTCGGATTCAATATAAAATAATACGAATTTATGGATTTTACTTATTATCAATTTTTGATTGCCGACGTTTCGAATACTTTACTTAGGCTTAAAGACCAGTAATAAAAAGAACGAAAGAGTATTTAGCTGATGTGAACCGTCGATTGAAGAAGTCAGTTTGTGATCATTATGTGAACTAATCCAACCGTTATATTAGGTTTTAGAAACGTCAAGTACTCGCGATTGAACATGATCATGCATTTTTAGAGTGATTCGCAAAACTTTTGAAACATAAAAAAAGAAAGAATATAATTTCAATAGTGAAGATGGTTGATTGCTATAACCAGTATGGTGTAACCTGCGTGTCTGACGTTTTGTCCTGTTCCGTAATTTTATTGTACAATATATAGTATTTGTGTAAACGCAAGAAATTACTAAATATACAACCAACAATAATTAAATGAATAAAGAATTAGTATAACAGAGTCCTGGTCCTTGTTAGAAATCCTCTTTAGCCGGCATTGGCCAATCAAGGTTGGTCAAAACATTTGTAATTGAGGAATGTGGACTACATTCTAACAGCTGAGTTAGTATTTTATGTGTAATTTATATTATTGTGAATGCCAACCAGTGGCGGTACTACCATACAAGCCCAA
>DWHO01003438.1:0-12015 GCA_018247575.1 Eurytides lysithous rurik | reverse complement strand
GTGTGTGTGTGTGTGTGTGTATGTGTGTGTGTGCAAATCTATATACGGTCTCCAAAATTTCTTGAAAACTTCTCATCAGATCGCAATACTTCTTCAGCTAGCCGATCGAAACGACACCGTCACTGGAAGTTTACATAGAGATAAATGTTTTATTGTCGATTACAAGAAGCACGAGAATACATCTCTTTGTGTCTAAATCGTTTTATCAGTACCGAAAACCTTTGTCTCACCTTTGTATCTCTTTAATGCAGAAATATCCTTGAAGTGATCGGATCTTGGCTGAGCAGCTGACCGTTTCAATTTAGCGTTACTATTTTTTTTATTTTCTTTCAGCACAGGCATTGTGAATTAACTACCTAACTAAGATTTAACTAAAGCACGTTAATTCTTTTTTTTATCTATCGTTATAAATAATTACATCCATCATAATTTCTCACCACACCTCGAGTTGGCTGATAATGCCAACAGGCACTAAGCCGCCATTTGTGATCCCTTAATATAAGGTGTTTATGATAAAGAGTAAATAAAAAAAAACATAAATAAGTGCATAGAATAGTTCGGAGTTTATGATAAAGAAAAAAAACATAAATAATTGCATAGAATAGTAGTAGTAATCTTGTATTGTTTTAAACTTCATCACACTTTACGTGTCAATAATTCTAAAACAATGCATTTAAAACATGCTAGCTTGTACATTGTGCTTTTTTTAATTAATCGATTAAATGGTCACTGTTAAATGATATTTTATATCATTGGAATTGATACATAGCACTTCTATTATGTTTCGTTAATAAATAAAGTTCTTCAAAAGTAAGTGACGGAGGAACACGAGATTCCGGAAATTCAACTTAAAATGGTGTCGCCCAACTAAATTGGTTCGTTTTAACTGACACGTGGAGCGGCGACACGGGAAGAGTAAAAAAAGTTAATTACGTGAATTGAGCAATTGATCCTCGGGGGACGTGGCCGGGAGAGCTTTGTCGGGAACCTGGGGTACGGACGACGCTATCGGCGTAATGGGATTCCGCTGGAATAGGCACTCAAAGGGATTTCATTTTGTTGATGTGCGTGTATTAAAAAAAAGCGGGATTCGTTCTTCATACGATGTCCCTTATTTTAATAAATGGATGAAGCGAAACTTTAGCTCTTTCAGAGAAAAAAAAAGTTAAGTGTTTTCTTATATTTATGCGAATACTAATGTACATTGTTAAATAAAACGAATTTGTGGAATTATATTGCGTTTTTAATTTCCTTTTTTTCTGTTATGGGACACACTGAGATGTCAAACGTCTCGATTTTGTAGCTAAACGACGCTAACGTTATTTTTTAAATTATTTATTATTGGCGAATCTATATAAGCTGGTAAAACAGTAAATTATTCGAAACTCTCCGGAAAAAATAATTTGAAAACGCTATAAAATCCCTAAATTTGTTTTACTATACATAATAATAGGTCGGGGCAAAAGTATTTTCGTATTTTGAATGTATTATTAGTAATCAAAACTCTTTGGCTGTACTGAATGTAACTGGCTGGTTTTAATACCATTAAATTTGACATTCTAAAGATGCAATAAATTAAAAAAAAACTAGTTCCCGCCATTTTTCAATTGTTTTTCAAGCAAGCAAAATGAAAGTAAAAATGAAAGCGAAGAAATTCGGTATATTTTAAAGTTTTATTACAAAAAAGGTAAAAATGGGACGAACGCCGCGTATAAAATTTGTGTGGTTTACGGACCTAATGCGGTATCAATAACAGTAGAATAAATGTGGTTCAAGCGTTTTAAGTCTGAAAATTTTAGTGTGCAAGATTCAGAGTGAACCTCACTCTGAACGCCCTGTCACAGATAAAATCAGTGCCATCTTTGAGAAAGTGGCACGGATTTCTCACCACGTCCCGGGTTGACTGTTGAAGAATGCCTACAGGCATTAAACCCGCCCTTTGTAACCCTTATTAAAGGTCTTTTACAATAAAAAATAAATAAATAAATAACAAATTACTGATAAAGTGAGTTGATACATAAAACGTTTTGACCATGACCGCTGCAAATAATAAAGATGTCTGAAATTTAAAACACGATGAGAAGACAAAAACAATTTTTTTATTTTAACATGTATTAATTGCTTTGATACAAGAAAATACTGTCAGGTAAACGATGATTTTTCTGTGTGTATGTACAAAGCGTATGTACGCTAGTATTTGTATACTAGCCTAAACCGGCAGAATTAGTTCTTTCAGTGGTTTTTTTACAATTATTACGCATTCCAACTTTCATCTTAATTTAATGGCGTAGAACTGGAAAAGCTGATGCGCCATCTGGTGACAAGTAATAAAAAGAGATTAATGCTAAAATATCTTTCTTAAATAACTGTTTGCACCAAACCACAGTTGTCAACAGTTGGCGAATAGACGTTAATTCACCACAGCGTCATCTTGTGGAGTCTTATAACAAAGATTAGTATAAATAAACTCTCCGTCACAAAATAAACATACATATGCACCAGCCACTTTGAATGGCGTTCAGTTAATTAATAACACCACAACCATTTTCATGAATGTGCAACTCATATCATCTTGAAAAAAAATTGTGTTACATAATTTTTTACTCTTCTTAATCATTGGAAAATCGGCGTCACGAAAATTTGGAAGACTGATTTCGTACTTAAAAATTATAGTGAAGTCAATATTAAGTAATATTAGTACGTAGGTTAGTAAATTCTATTAACTGTAGATAAAACATTGTCATAACGAATTAAAGTGGTTTATGATTTGTAATATATATTCCAGATATTCTGCCATTGTCGATATCATTGAGATATTAAACTAATCGGGTAAAATTTTCTTTTTCTGATTTCTTAGTTAAAGTAGCAGCTACCAATGTTTGAACTGTCTATTGATATTTGTATTTTTTTTTTCAGTTTTTGGGTAATAAATATCATAATATAGTACAAACCGTACATATTTATTATAGTGAAAAGTGTCCGTAAGAGATCATGCAAGTGAGACAAAAGAAAACGCCAAATAAAAAGGTAGGTCCCACCGAGATTTGAACTCGGATCGCTGGATTCAGAGTCCAGAGTGCTAACCATTACACCATGGGACCGTTGTGAATAGTGTCCTAAACTTTTGGTTAAATTCATGTATATTTTATATAATATGTAAATTTGCGTATTTATTGTACTTTACGATAGCAAATTGGCTGTCATTTCTTCAGTACCTACCAACTAATATATAGTGGATAATATATCTTATAAGACTAATAATTTGAAATGTGACGGATTTTCCTTTTACCAAATGGTAATATGTAACCAACATTTAGCTTCTACAAATCATATCGTAAGACAATAAAAGTATGACGTCTCTATTGTAACGTTTCAATGTTGTTCAGATAGTTGTTGCTTACGTGAGTTTGAGGTGGGGCGACTAATTGTTTACTGGAGTGGTCGAGGTGTCACACTGACCGTGGTCCCGATGCAATGCTCAAGTAATGACCGTAATAACCATCTGTTGCTTCGTGAAGTGTGATCCATAATCATTTGCTATGTAATCACCCTGTGACTGTTTCACGCTTGCTTTAGCCGTAATCTATATCAGTGGCCCACTGAAGACTAATCGTTTTGAATCAGATCGCAGCGGTGTCGGTTAACTGTTTCTTGGAATCTTTGATTGTTTTGAAATATACAACTTATTGCTTTAAAGCTTTACTCCACCTTTTTTTGAATGAATTGAAAATTTTAGTTATATTTCCATAATTTTGTTAGATATTATATAGTGATAACTAAATATACTTTTTTTACAAGCCATTTAAGTTAGCAACCCATCCAAATCTACCAGATTTTCATATCATACTTGTCAAGTTTACTTTATAAGTATTGGTAGAAAAAACTCGTTCCCGATGAAACCTACTCTATTTTTTTTAAAAAGATGACAATTTTTTTAAGCAAAGTTTATTAAAAGCAACCAATAGAGGTTATAAAACTTAAATACATATTTTCAAGTGCGAAGAAAGTATATACTCTACAATATATATTATAATATAGTGGGATTATATATTTATTTACAATTAAATGTCAACAGTGACGAAACATAGTAACTTTATAAAACTATAAAACAAAACCTTTAAAACCATAAATATAAAAAAAATGCAAATAAGAAATATTTTTTTATTATTATTACATTATGCAAAAAGTTCAGATGTTTCAATAAAATAAACGTTACAGACTAAAATACCTACTCAGGCCAATCAAATTGGATCGTGTATGAAGTTTCAGTGAATATTTAGATATTTTTTGACATCTGGGTATATGGGAAATGATCGTTGAAATGATGTGCATATTCCTAGGTACATATTACTCCGAAGCGCAGATAATGAGTGCCCCTCAACGCTTGCAGATGCACGGAGTGGTCGGCCTTGCAACGGATGTACATGACCTCCCATCCAAGATCTAGTTGCTTAAGCGTGCTAACTGACCGATGCGCAACAACCACTGTCAAGGAATGCAGGAGTGATGAGACTTTGCGTACTTGATTGTTTATCGACTATGCGAAAGATCTCTTAACTGGTATTATAGAAACTACGTCGATATTATGATTATTTTAGCAAATAGGTTTATTCACAAAAAATTGTTTCATAATATTTATCAAAAAATTGTTGTATATTATAAAATTGATAAATATTTTTTCTATGTGTATATACTGTTGGAAAAAATCTTTATAAGTAGTAGATAAGGGAAGAACAACATGAAATAGGTTAAAAAAACGGTAACGACATGAAATGGTTTGAGATATGTACGTTACTAAAGATGCAGTTGAAATCCTTTTGAATTGTTTGAACGCGAGCCTTACTAACTTTGTTTAATGAGGCTCGCGCTGTGCAGCTGAGTGTACATAGAAGCACTTTGTAAATTATTACAAAAACATTGTGCTTTCGTAGGCTTACAGCTTGCACGCGAGTAGTTACAGTTTGTAGACTAGTAAAATTACTATTATATTTAGGGTTAGGATACAACAAAAGGGTTAATTTCTGCTAAGAGTAGATTGTGTGTAATAACATTTTATTTTTCACACACAAACAGTTTCTTTTTGAATGTTGGCTCTATATAAGGCACTATTTTAGGGTAAAATAAATATCTGTTTGGAGCTGGGGGCAGAATGGAATTTTACCCAGTTTCGATAAAATAAATATCATTTACATAATATTGATAACAGATTTATGCATGGTAAATAAGAATAATAATAGCAGAACTTTATTGCATCAAAGAAGTAGTATACATTTTTAACATGAATAATGAGTAAAAACATTAGGACAAAAGGAGGCAACTCAGCATAACCTGAAAAGAATAAGTATCCCGTAGAGCGCTAGATTTCAGTCGCGCTCTGCTCCCTAGAGTGATCTGCGGGAACGACGTCTACCTCCCTTATCGTCAATAGCAGCGTTCAAGCTTAGTACTACTATTTATTTATCATCAACTTACAAATAGGAAGTGTTAAAAATTTAATAAAACAGGATACTTTAATTTCATAAAGCTAAGTCTTCCATTGTGCTCTTCCTTCCCATTTTCAAAAGCCACTAAAAATCAACAAGATATCCAAAAATGGTTTGTCCTTGGTATTTTATAACGGACAAAGAGATAGAAGAACTCAATATCGTTTATTATTTTTTTATAACATCAATTGAATATTTTATAATGACATTGCAAAAATGTTTTAAAAGAGATAAAAGTTGGTAAATTAGTTTTGTATTGGTACTTATCATTACTTTTGGGTAGTTCGGAATCTACCATCAATTAGAATAGTGCTGTTAAGACAGCATGAGCAAGGATTTTTAAATGCGCTGTAGGTCATGGTTGAACTTCTAAACACGAGAAATAATTTGTTAGTGATGGTGTTATTATCTTATTCTGTGTTATATCATGTTGCGATGAATTTATAATTAGTTGTTTTGTGTTAATTGTTGTTTTCAGTGGTGTGTACGGCTATTATGTCAAAATTACTACACGTAGGCTTTATAAATGGTATAACAATCATTGAGACAGTCACGCTAGCACAATTTGAGTCATTTTCCTTATCGTGAGCATGTCCTCAATTACTTAGATCACTGGGTGGAAACATCAAGAGGTACATTTACATCCATCTAGTCGTAGTATCTGACACAAACATATGTCAAACGGAGAATAGCCTTCTGCGCATTCATTATATTTAATATCAACTAGGAAGAATTTTTTGTACCTTTGTGCTCATTAAAAAAAGAACATTAAGTCGTTATTAAAGTCAAGTTCTTCGCACATCATTGTCTGGGACAATTTAATCTTTGTGTCATAATTAAGCCTTTGTAACGAAAACGATAAAATTGTTGTGAAGCAACTTTAGGTAAAGATATAAAACGTGTTATATCAAATTACGTCTTTTTACAGAATTTAGTCACAGACTTTGTATAATAATAATAACATCACGGGACAACTCACACATTGCCATCTGATCCCAAACTAGGCAGAGCCTGTACTATGGTAATCAGACAACTGATATACATACTGGTATATTTTAAAATACATGCTTATATAGATAAATAACAGCCAGACACAGAACAAACACCTCTGCTCATCGCACAAATAATTTGTCCTGGGTCCTGGACCTTTGGCTTTGCAGTCAGGAGCACTAAACAGTAACCAGTACACCAACGGGCCAGTCAAAATGTATGAAGTAGGACTCTTGCGAGGCCCGCCTATACTAATGCATTACAAGTTATTCGACAAGCTGTAACGTGTAATAATGTGTTCCGGTTTGAAGAACAATGTTTCCAGCGTAATTGCTGGGCTTATCTCTATGATACACTATCTCATATTTTGTGCCAACAAGTGCAGTGCCAATTTAAAATTAAATTGGTGCAGTTTAAAATGCTATGTGGAGCCGTGTTGCCAGGCAGGCGTGTCGCTTAAGTAGTTGTTATCAGGCGACTTGCTCGTCCCATTAATTTATTTCTAAAAAATAAGGTATTTAGAATTGACTTAACGGTTTAAAGCTGTCAACAACAATTCGAATGCAAAGTTACAATATTTTATCTAACTTTGGGTATTAAGCACTTGTTCACTCCTACGCGAAAGCTGCCACCGGCACACTAAATTAGAATAATGCGAAGAAGAACCGTCAAATGCATATTCTTATAACTATTCTCAAAACGCTAAAACAATATCGTACAACATTTTCCGGCAATCAGGGGTTGTTAGTTGTAAGTGAAAAGTTTAAATGCCACACATCATAGCCTACTTTGAATTTGAGATATTGAACAGTATAAAAAACTTTTAGAATTGACTTATTTCCTAAAATGTGGTTTATTTTATTTCTTTAGGTAAACACAAATTTAATTAAAGAAACAATCGTTGTTTGAGTTAAAGCAATATGTTACGGAAAAAGTTTTTTTTTTGGTATATGTACGATATATTCATAGATGTACAACGGATGAATTAAATTTAAACTGTCAGACTCTATGAAAAACTCTATCCAACAGTGGATTTACGAACATTGTATCAGTTTCGTTTGTCGTTTAGTTTCTTTTCTCTTTCTTAATGTTGTATGTAGCAAAAATATTTAAAAATAATTTAACTTGCTTTTAATTTGTTAAACTTATACTAATTTTTAATATGAACCTCCCACTTTAGGAAGTTACAAATCGATTTAAAAAATGCATTGAATTTCTGTAGAGAGTTCTATATTGTAATTTATGCAAGAACTGTGAGGTTACTCGGGCAGTGAAAAACGTATTTATTTAGTTTTTAAAGGTATAGTAAATTATCGACAGTGAACTAATCTGACACAATACATATATTTAGTGCTCAGTTTGATTGCTCTAATGATTTATTTTTTTGAATTGCTTTGAACAATAAAGATATGTGTCATCCGCAAATAAAATTATTTCAGAATTATTATTTTCCAAATATGATAAATATTTTTAATTAATGAGATTGTATTGAGAAAACTCCAAATTTTCAAGTTCCAAAATAACCGTTATGTAATTCAATGATTTTCATTAAATGTATATAAAACAAATAACCAAAATTAATCAAAATCAAAATAAAGTCGTGTCTGCGTAGTTGAAATATTTCTTGAAAAATCTTCTCATAAATAAATCTTTGTTCGATTAAAGAAAAATACACTTCTTACAATATTAAATTGGCATATGGTCGTATAGTATATAAGCACGATTACGTATGGGTATGATTATGTGTAATTGATATAAAATATTTTTTAAGGTGTCAAAAAGCAGACGCACCTGGTGCTAAGTGTTATCACTTAGGTGTCAGTCACTAAGCACATAAAATATACCAAAAAAAACATGTACTATAAGTAAGTTTTATTTACATTTATTTTGAATAAATAATTGTAGCAAGTGAATAGGTATATATTGGCCAATGTTCCCCAATCGATTTATAGGTGTAATTAATTGACAAATAGGACTTCAGTATCGAAAGATTTCCCATCAATTTTTTTATTATTATTATACGTTTTATACACTCACATTCATCATCATTCAAGAGGCTAAATTAATAAGCGCTCAGTTTCGACCAGTTGGCGGTGCCATCGCTCTTTATATGTACCAAATTGATAGCGGCCAAAAAACCGTGACGAACTCGACAAGCTATAGTTGAAATAAAATAAAAAATATGATGGGCACTGAGGCGGCTTTGATCGATTTCAAGGTTATTTTCAAAAGGATTTCTAATAACATGTTATTAAACAATAGAGCCTACCTAGATACCTCATTTTAAGCGAAGACAATAAATAAGTGACATGAAAAACTTTAAATTTGTATATTAAATTACAGTTGCAAACAAGAAATGAAACAAAAAATCGATTTCGCAGATTTAATTATTTGATAAAAATACAAGTAAAACACAATTATTTTTTAAAGCTGGCTTAAAACTTTAAATGAGTCCACGTATAACTTCTGGCAAATGAATCTTTTAATAAGCGATATAAAATTTAACATGTTTGTGAAAACAAGTATTATTAATTTCATAAATTTCTTCATGGAAGATTATATACCAAAATTCTAAAGTATGTCGGAACTTTTGTCTTTTACTATTAAATGTATATATGTATGTATATAGTTTTGATTAATATAAGTAACTGATTTAAAAAAATTATAATTTACATGTTTAAATTTCCTATAACATCATATGTTTATTTGTCGTATTCCATTGTTATTCTCACATTAACTACTTTTTTTTAATTTGAGTTCATTACGACGCAAGGTTTACTTAAATGATTATACATGCAAATGTGCAAAAAATGTTATGAAGAAATACTAATTACGTTTGAAATGACACAATGGACTATGATAAGGTATTGTACTCGTACGTAGAACATAAAAAAACTGATAATTCTGACTTCCGCCCCAAAGAAACTTTACCGATGGCTTTTGCCATACAACATAAAGATTTTAGCTCGGCACCGAGTTATTTATAAATTTTGATGCTTATATAGGCGTCCACGATACAAACGTGAAACACACTGACACACGTTGAACTCTTTACCCGAATTTTCTAGAAAATATTTATTCAGATTTGGCAGAAATGGGGTGTAATGTAATATTTCGATGTCAGATTAAAGACTTATATTGACTGTTTTATTTTTTCGCGTTAAAAAAGGGACTAACTTAATTAAAAAATTCTCCAAGGCTAAATATCAGAACGTTTAACTTATTATCTCCAAGGTAATAGCTTGTTTTCTTATAATTGTTTCTTTTATATTTCGGCTTGACTGCCATAAAAGTCATAGAAACGTTTAAACTTGTAATGCTTCTAGAGCTGTATTTGAGATTGGACAGATTGTATATTGATAGATGAAAGAGATTACTATACACTGTAACACTATCCGTAATAACAGCGCGCACTTTGCTACGCAGTCTTCACATTCCATCCGACAGATTGCCAATGACATCGCATCAACTCGACAATACAGATAACTGTACCACCCTCGTAAATCATTTCTGTTACATTGTATTAGTTCACGGTTTGTCGTGCTTTATATAAAACTGTAAGACGATTGGAGTCAAGCGGTAAAAGCAATTATTTAAATATGATAATAATCTATCAAATATAAATTTATGTTTACTTATTACGCAAAAAGGAGGATGTTATAATGCACGATGCCACGACGCGTAGTAAGTAATAAAGAAACTTCTATTCTACATAATATAAGTATTAATTAACACAAACTTTTGCTCTTAAAATAATGGGATTGAATTTTTTTGCAACTGTTAATTTTTCAATAGTACTTTAATAGTTCTGTTACCCAAAAGAGTTGTAGTTCTTTTTAAAATAGGAATATCGGTACCCAGTTTTGTGCCGTCACAACAATTGACAAGAATATTATTCCTCCATTCTTCGCTATGCCATTTTGAAAACAAAAGTCAAATGTGTGTTAAAGAGGGTTTCCTTTACGCTGGGAGCATATCAATATCGTACGGCAGATACCACGGGTAACAAGAGACGCGACTGTGTCGCCTAACGGTGTCCGCGTCACGCTGTGCGATACGCTCCGTCGCCTGCCAAGTCACGCTTTGTTTGGATTATTTTTTTTACATAGTCTGTGACGGACGGAAACATAGGAAATAAAAAAAAACAGACCGTCGTAATATTAAAGTGGCCAGTTATAAATGCGTCACAATGAATGAGGTTCAATAGGAAGAAGTAATGCGTTAGTAATCATGGCTACCTCTTTATTTTTGTCAAATACATTCTCGTTGGCCATCACAAAGTTTTCTTGACTAAATATACACTTATAATAACAAATCATATAATATACGTAAATTATAAAAATACGCTTTGAACAAAGAACGCCTTAAAATGTTTAGAATACTAAGCTTACTTAAGACAACAATACTTATAGGCATATAAGTAAATAGCAATGTCCATTCCGTCATTATATAAAATCTATTCTGTAGTTAACGCCATATTCTCACATGACACCTGATTGAATTATGACGTTTTCCTATTTAAAAACATAAACAAACATTAAATAAATTCCCCGTGGAATAACAACTACGCATTACATAGCCGTGTTACAAATTAATTAATTAATTTTCTAAGATAAGGTTTACTGGCAGAATAACAAAATTTTGTATTTTTGATCCAAACAAATTATTATCATTTAAAAAACATACCAACTCCGATTAAAATGTTGACGTTGAGTATCTTTTTAATTCAAATCATCAAGGGGGTTATCAGATGTTGTTTGATGCTTTAAAAGAAAGTCTTTTATCTAACTAAACAACATTCATTTTATTATATTCATATATGTTGTTCAAAAAATACCACTATTTTTTTTAATATCTAATATTGCAAATGTAAAGGTCCTACTCCTACGTCACAGTGCATTCCAACTTATTCCCTCGTTCGGTTCAGTAGATAATTTGAGACGCAACATCAACGGCATTCAGCCACTTTCTCTAAACGACTATCTACTGACTCAAACAATTTCTAGAATGCGACTCGGGGTTTTTTGCAGATAAGTCATCAGTCAACTATGCTGTCCACCTATCTGGTCAACATTAAAGTTCACGCAAACGTTACTTAATTATTATAATTATAACTACTACACTAATCCAGAATTAAATTAAAATTTATAATTTTCTGTTTTATATCATGTTGAGAGTGTAAAACGTTTAGAGTAGAATGATACTTTTTAATTGACTTGAAAAAGAGAAGGATTTTAATTTATCTGTATTATTTTGTTTCTATTTTTTAGGATATCTCATCCAATTTTAAAGCAATTTTGATAACTTTTTTATTGCGATAACAAGGTTAGTTCCATATAAATTCAAAATTTACATACAGATTGATACACAAGAAAAAATCTTAAAATCGAGTTGAAAATGTATGTTAAAACATCGATACCTTTCTTGAAAATTGTTTTTCATAAAATATATAAAATTAACTTACTATAATTAATGTAATTGTTAACGCATTAGAAGTCAACCCCCCGTTTTTGATAATTGTGTGATCCTAAGACTACTATTC
>DWHO01003437.1:0-12016 GCA_018247575.1 Eurytides lysithous rurik | reverse complement strand
GAGCTTGAGGGCCCCGGGGCACTGCTCCGCCTAGCCCCTTAGTAGCTACGCTACTTGTTATACCTATCATTTGTTGCATCGTATGTCAGTAATACGGCAGTCTACGGAGAATGTTTTGTGTTCGTAAATAATCTACAGCATCAGTTAATATTTCTCTCGCAAGATTTCGCTTGCGTGTCATTGTACTAAATAATTGTGTGATTTGCGAACGGCTATGAATAATTAGGGTATGAGGAAAAATGTTAACATAATGATTTTTTTAAAAAAATCCGGTTTCCTTTTAAATACGTATATCACTAAGGTACGATAAAATGTTCTTATATTTTTAATAAAGATCTTTGTGTCTTAAGTACAGGTCTCTGCAGAGCTTGTTCCGAGAGAAAGTTTTATGATATGTATACATAGGCCTATGACATACGTAGAGGTAAGCCATATAAGGCCACTGTAAAACGGAAACTAACGCTGGCGGCTTCGCAAGGTTCTCCGCTCTCCACACCAACCTTTACTCATTTATCATTTCTCAAAAAGCCGCTTAATACCCCTAATGAGTAAAATCCTAGCACACCTTAAGCGATATCATTAATATTACACACCGGACGTTTTGCCATTATAGATGCCCATCTAGTAAAATAGTTTTATGGTAGTTCGCAAGGTTCTGTGTTTTATATGGGACGATAGACACGCGTACACCGGAAGGTGCGACGGATACAATATTATTATTCATTAAAATACTTCAAGTTATGGGAGGACATGCACAATCCATAGCGAAAATCCATACCATGTTTTTCAATGAAGTTAAGAAAGAATAACGATCTAACGTGCCTTGAGAGAAACTCGAAAATGTAAGCATACATTAGTTGCTTGCAGTAAAAATTGAGTAAACACATCTTTCCGCTTCGTATTCAATGGTGTGTAAACAGGGAATAATAGTAGCTATGCGAAACCAATCCATTATTTAATTCAGCTTCGGTGTCACCCCCCGTTAGGGGGTGAGTGTGTGCGGGGTGTTACGGGACATGTGACATATTCTCGCGGCGCTAGGGGGTACTTACCGTAGGTAGTGCTGCGGGTACATTGTACCGTGTGTTACATGTAATGGAGTGCCCACAAAAAGATGGCGGTGTAAGCTCTAAAACGTCGCATAAAACATAGCAGCTTCTATGCGTAAACCGCCTTCGGGCGAAATAATTTTCTCGGGAACGCACTTTTACGGTTTCCATGCCCCAAATCAAACAACGCAAGAAGAACTCTGCTCTTTCTTTATTACGTTCTGGCGTCAAAGTTGTTTGCAGAATAAATAAGTGTGTAATAGCTGTCTCGAGCAGTTTTCAAATTTTATGTTAAATAGCAATGAAATGATATTGAGCAAATCAGCTTTAGATATTACTCTGAATGATTGTTATACGTTTTAGATTTATTAAGCTTATGTTAACTTTAATTCTTTTCATATTACGTCATATACGTTTTCTCCCATCTGCTCAAATTTATGGTACTGTAGCACGATAATAAGCATTACATTATGTAACTCCCCCAGGCTTCACCGGCGCTAAGAGCACTTTACGGAGAAATCTGACTTAATATTCCGTACACAGTACACTTCGTATTTTTTTCATTCTTCGCAGTAATAATCGTTGTTCTGTATAATACTAAAAGTAGTAATACTTAATGCTACAGTCGCCAAATAATGTATAGGTAAAATTCCTTTACGGTTTAAGAAAGCGCTGAGCACATGAACGTAAGTTATTGCTTTAACATCTTTGTAGACAACGTGATAATGTAGGCGGCTCCGCAGAGAATTTACAAGAAAAATCATACAAAAAACTCGAAGGAAAACTCTTCTTTATAGTGGACGTCTAAATATATGAACCGTTTTTAAACGATGGTGAAATCGAATCAATAAAAAGTAAGTAAAGTAAGTGCAAGTCGCTTTCATCTTACTTTTAATTTCTTTTGTTGTTTTTACATTTTAGTCAATTATAAAAAAGAATGTTTAGTGTTCGGCAAGCGAGAGAGAAGCAAGAGTTTTATTAGCAGTTCAATAGAAGTATGTACAGTGTGACGCCGGAAAAATTAGATTTGGAATTATTTGTTGTTTCACGGTTGTTTGAGCTTCTTAAAAAACATCCATTAGTATACATACACATGATTCACCTAGAGTATGTAACAAAGTTCAAATATGTTATTCTATGTAATTGTTATTTTATCATTCAATTTATTACAGTATTTTGTTTGTAAAGTTGCAACATCGTTAAAGTAAGGCGATTTCAAGGGATAAAACTTTGAAGAGCACTGTAAATGACAACCATTTACAGTGCTCTTTAAAGTTTTATATGTGGCAGCACTCAACAACAACGCAATTAAAAATTATGTCCCAGCGGGGCCTCAGGTGTTCTTCAGGAAATGCATTAATTAAGATTGCTCGTAAAAACCTTAAACAAGGTGTGTAGTGGTGCACTAATTACCTTAGTTACGTCATATTGTGTGCGGTCTGGGAGACACTCAACTAAGAGAGTATTTATGCGACCCATTGGAGATCAACCATATTAAATATACTCGCATTTTATACAAAAAGGAACTTTCTTGATATTTCGCTCTTTTGAAAGAATCCGGTGATATCTTACTTTTCTGTTTCTATAAATTCGCCTTTTTTATTTAGGGGACATCAAACGATTGCGGGCTTCGATTATTACGAAAAGAAACGAAACAACAGAAATCGATTTATCTTTTCGTATGGTTTCGTTCAGTGGGTTATGAAACATTTTAGATTGGGAAAATGTTAAAACTAACAATGGATTTATTGTCAGGACATACGTTCTAGGATCTCAGCTTTGATACTCCGATATGATTGAGTTTTATTTTTTAATATTAGTTATACAAACCGCCTGTTATGCTTTAAAAAACCTTTTTCGTCATCACATAAGGTCGTTTTATATACTTTAATGGTTCGGCCAACTCCTCTACACGGCAAATACATTATTATTTTAAAAATACGAAAACTGCTCCTGGCTTATCATCCCCGTGCCCCAGGGTTTTCAAAAACAATCCACGGATACAAGGTACAAGGTATAGTCGTTATATTACAACCCTTAGATTTGTTCCAGATATTATTTTATATTATTGAAATGTGGCAGTTTTAGATTTTTTGTTTTATATAATATTTTATGCTAGAAAACGAGTGGTTGGATGACATACGAGTGATAATTGTAGATTATGAATATTCGGAATATACGTTTGGTGCCTGTGGGCTAATTTCATTACAAATTCGAATGGGATCATATCAAAAAGGTGAAGTTGCGTCTACTTCAAGCCTGTATTTGCAATGCCTTGCAGCATCAAATGCAACAGAAGGTCGTTTGATTCTATCACCCAAACAAATGTTCGATAACAATGCATGTTTCTTCAAATAGTAGTTTTTTTGCAGTTTATTAGCATATGTTTACATAGATATCAACCTGAATGGTAAACATCTTAAAATTGTCCCCCTATTGTTTTTGGTTACGTTAGTTAATCGGGAATTATAAAATGAAAGCCCTATTGAGATGCATTCAGACTGGCTTATGTATTTATTAGTAAATTTGCATAATGACACGTCCGATGCATTTGACTATGACTATTTAATGTAACGATATTGTTTTCCGATGTTTATCAAATCACTGCTTGTTCAATATCATCAGATAAATTGTATGTTTAGATATGAAAATACTGTGAAAATGCTGTCCTTACGTCATATCTACTAACGGGGACTTAATACGACTGTAACTAATATTACCGTAATATGTTAGTAACCATATAGAAATCTGTACGAATGATGTATAAGAGAAGTAAAGCGAATTCAGTCGTCGGTCTCTGACGTAAATTTGAATTCAATTAATGCACTTCCTCGCTCTGAGTGATTTTGGCACTAGCGCCGTAAACTCTGCCCCACCTCGGCGACACTCAAAACAACGCTCCTCCCGAAGTTTCCTTAAACTTGAGCATTCCTTGTGTCATGAACTATTATCAATAGACCGAGTTCGCAGCCGCCTTGTGCAAACATTGTCTTAGTTTGATATTGCCTTTATCATTTCTGTGTTGATTTAGTTATTTGTTGAATGATATAAGCTGTTCGTAATGAAATTCAAATGCATTCTCTATGTTCATACAAGGAATAAATGTTTTTCGTATAAACAAAAATATACAGTAAGAAAACAGGATAAAGAACGCTTATATTGAATTTATTAGGTTTAATCTAAGGGTGGCTGCTAAAATGAAAACGATGTAAAAGAATTGAAAACAGAAAACCTCTTAAGTGTTTTAAACGGTCCTAACAAAGCTAAAACTAAACTTTACTAAAATACGCTGTGAAGTAAACTGTTATTTATATTAAATATTCGTAGTAGCAAATTTGTTTTTATAAAGCTGTTATCCGGACATAAAACTCTTCTATCTCTATAAAAGTTGTACCTACTATATTTTCAGTTGTTCTCTCGCCCAGCTGTAATATGTGTTTGCAAAACTGAGAGCTTAATTACTGCGTAAAGAAATACGAGTAAACTATTTTTTATCTGTAGTTGTATGACTAACGCAGTGTAGTGCTGAAATGCAATATACTGTTGTTAAGGGCAACTGTGCTGTACATCACCATAGGTACGTCATGTCGTCCATTTTTTTTAAAATCTCTCAGAAAGAAACCTATATCGTAATAAGTTAATCAAAAGTAGTCCATATATTATAAATCCGAAAGTAAATCTTTTCGATTAGTGAGAGAATGTCAAATTACTGTATAACAACGAATATAATTTGAAGGACGGAGATATAGGCTAGTTTTTGTCTGAAAACATATGAAAGTACTTAAAAATTAATACCCTTGTGAACAAAGGTTCAAGCGAAGCCTAGTATAGTTATACTATAGCGCGCTGCTATTGAAACTAAAGCAATTTGAGCATACTGAGGTCTATTGTATCCGCCTCTCCTATGGAATCCCTTTGGTCGTTAAATCCTGTTCAATTTATGTACGCATTGCCATCGGTCAATTGCAAGCCCTGGGGTATTGTTTAGGAGCACTGAAAGCAGGTGAGATAGGCCGAAGCCATCGAAGCTTGCTCCACCCCTTTCAATATCCGAAATTAACAGATAATTAAAAAAAAAAAAACCGGAATTTACAACGCATTTCCGCCTGAATTTTGTTTCTTTTTTTTTTAGGAGAATACAAATTTATGCAAACATTTTCGGTTTAATATAAGGCTTTCAGATTTCGTGTGAGATATGTTTCGTTTAACCAAACTTTGATAAAACTTTCTTAATTTCTTCTTAAGGTGGCAAAGTGTTTACTTAAAAGGAATTCAATATTGTATGACACGTAACTTTGAAGATTCCCAAACTTTCCAGACAAAGTAATGATAACAGTAGAGGTACAGCCCTAAAGGTAATCCTTGAGTGGGCAGCGAGCATACGTCGTTTGAGCAAACTCCCAGTGTCATTATAAAATACGGGGCCGCAGCGGGGATTCACTTTGAGAAATAGGAGGGGAGCTTGAGAACACCTGAGCCCCGTAACCGTCGAGATACGAACTGTATACCGCGACTGAATCTCATTTTTTAAAAGTTGTGTAGCCCACTGAAAAAAAATTTCACGCAGTCCGTAATAAATTGAATTTTATATTTTCCTTTTGTAATATGTACACTTTTATTTCGTTGCATTCTACCATAACTACTATTACTACTTCCGACTTCAAAATAAACCATGCTTGTTGGGGTAAATATTAAACTTTTTATCAACGAATTTATGCAGTAATTCATAGTTTGCGACTGAGAACTTTTTATTTATGGTACACAGGGATAAATTTCGCTTAGTACGTTAGTGGAAACGCTAGCATAGTGTTAATATTCTCTTGTATTTTTCAAATAAATAAGTACTTTCCAGTAGTACAAGTATTATAGTATATATTTTTAGCTTTATTATTTCTTCACTCGCATATTAGCTTTTCTCTTTAGCCTATTGTTATAAACTGGTTTGTGTAACCACTACGTATTTATTAAAACAATTAAGAGATGATATTAGTATGTCCATTTTTCGTAATTAAGATTGATAATAAAGTTTTAAATACTTTAATGTTATAATGAATGCTTTAAGGTTTTATTGTATTGTACTGTAATGCATAAAATGACAGTATTCACGCAGCAAACATTTCAATTCGAAATAGCTATGAAAACTGATTGTCGTTATTCAAGAAATATTTACTTCACTACGTTAACAACAATATTTGTATTCGTTGAACTAAGTTAGGATGAATCTAAAACATGTCCTGAGCGATATTGCGGTTCAGCTATTTAGATTTACGTGGTTTGATAAAAGTTCAAAAAACAAATGTTAATATCTGTGTAAACATTAGAAGTACAACAGATTTTACTGATAAAATGACTATTACTTCAAAAGACTGTTAATACTTAATTATAATAATATACATAATATATATGTATAATTACGAATATATATTACGATATAATTAAATAGAAATCGACTTTCGATTGGAGGTGCAACGAAACGATCAATCCATTAGATCGTTGGAAAGCTTGGATTTTAATTTACCACCGAGGCTCATGCGGTGGCGGGAAATATTTATTCAAAGAGCTTTAGTAGCGACGCCATTGCTCAAACAATGGGCTCAACGTCTCGCTTAGGATGTTTCCTCATCGAGTGCTCGGAAGCCCTCACCTGGAGAGCAATTTGTCCCCTCGCATCTAGGTGTTAGAGTGCAATGTTGTCGAACACTCAAAACATTTACGTGCCCCGTCGTATGTTTAGAATCTTTCGTCAGCCTAGCGTGGCCAAACAACATTCACGATATATGATTTACTTTCGAACGGAGTGCCCGAACTGTAGTGGCTAGGGAGACCGTATTGTATACCTTGAAACGCGACCCCGTCTTGTGTTACACCGTCTCGCCAACGATAATAGAAATTTATAACGCCTGGTTTACGTTATCTAACGCTCTTAGAGTAGGTTAATAAATTAACTATTAAAGCCCTTTTTCGATACCACAAGCTGTTTATATCAAGACATTAGCAGATGACGCCGATAGATGATCGCTGACCGGTAACAGTGGACATGCGTTTAGAAAGGATTTTCCATGATGGAATTCCATCTTTAAATCGTAATATACAATTTTTTTAAATTTCTTCAGATAATTGTCTTGCGTCATTCACAGTCACTTTGGAGTAATATCAGACATTAATTGTATAAAAGCCCCGTTCCGAGATCGACTTGAATTGGTTTAATACATCAGAGAACCAGTTATGTTGGTTAGGAGTACTTTTTAAATATCTGTACTTATTTGAAATCAAACGTTGATTTTGCCAAACTGACAAAGAGAATAATTCTGAAAAAAAAAATGAACTTAAAGCATAATAGTTGTTTTTTTTAAATTTAGCTTTAATAAGATTAGCGACGTTCTGTATCATAAAATATGAATACACAATTTAGGTGCAGTTTATATTTTTATCACAGATACAGTATTCCAATTCGGTTGCAACTGTAATGTAACCAACGATGTAGGACCAGGTGGAGCGTAGCGAAAGATAAATATTTAAGCGCGCTTGCCACCGATTTTAAAATAATCGCTTTATAAAAGTTTTATCTGTTGTCTATTTCAAAAGATACACCGCTGTAAAAATATTCGGTGAATTTGTTCGTTGTCGTTCGAATACTTCGTATTTTCAATTTCTGATTATACATATGCGTAGTGCGCAGATTAATGTATCTCTTTCATTGAATTCTAAAGTGAATTAACTGAATAGAATGTTTAGATTTTCAAATTGTTTTTCAGCTGAAAATATATACTTCAGTTGTCGAAATTGTCGATAGTTCAATTGCCGTCTGAAATATGAATATTAGATGAATATTGGGAATAAGAAAAAGTGATAGGAAAAGAACAATATATTGTAATCAATTTTTTTACTATATTTGAAAACAATAAAATGTAGATGAGAAGGTACCGATTTAACGACTTGAATTTACAAAGGACCGTAGGAAGCTTTTGTGTCATTGACCTACTTTTTTAAATTGTTCACGGTGCTATCAACCTATCCGTCCGTTTTATAGAATTTGTAAAAGCACATAACAATATATCTTCTAAGAAAGGGTGGCCTAACTCTGAATCAAGATTTACTCTAAATTTTCACTTATCGCGTTCCTTCAAAAGGAGGCACATTTTGTAATTATTATTAAAGATTTTACATAACTTACAATTTGTTTTGTCGTAATCAAAAAAGTTATGTAACATTAACGCGTTTTGATAACATTATAAATAAGCGTGGAAACCTGTGCGTTGAAAATGCGAGGCATTTATTAAATAGTACTATTTGGTCTGCAAAGAATATATACATACATATATAAAAGTGTTAAGAATTTAAGTGATAGCCGATGGAAAAGAACACAAAAAGTTTTCGTTGTAACGTACGAAAACGATAAGAGAAAACGAGCTGTGTGTTCAAGGGAATACTAAACGTATCTAGTTTTTAATTTAGTTCGTGGGGACCCAGCGCCAACCCCCGTGAAAACGACACGTGCTCGATTTTTTATATCTTTTGAATTGTAGGGGAGCAGTGTAATATGTTTCGATTACTCTTCTACGCTACGGTTCCCTCCGAATTGAAGTATACGTCCTGTTATCTTGCTTTTTAACTTTAAAACATCTACGCTAGTTTTGGTACGACTGATGCTAGACTTGAAACGTGTTTTAATAAAAAAAAACAGATAAAGACAATATTTTACGTGGTGGTTAGGCACTTTGAATCCAATTTAGAATTATATATATTCTATAATATTACTCTATTATTTACTACTACTACTATTACTAATTTAAGTAGTGTTGATGGTAATGTTGATTGATGCTAAGGCATGCTTTTACTGTTTTTTTTTATTGTCTTTGTTTTAAGCAGCCGCCATTTTGGATTTATATTTCACATACGTGACGCGCGTACGTCAAACGTGTATATAGATAACATAGACTGTTTGTTAGATTGTAGAAAAAAAAATCGTCTGATCTCGCGAAAAAATACTTTCCGATTCTTAACAGGACTGCGCGCCGTTAAAACGCCATTGAAGCGAGTTGTAAAAAATTCAGAGCTTTTAGCTCTCCAGAGATAAAATTACCGGTACTATTGCAGGAGTCTCAAAGTGAATTTCACGCCCATCACACAACGGTAGCTTTTCTATTAACAGAGAGCGAGAGAGGCGTGAATAATACAAGGTGACAGAGGAAGCCAGTGTTCATTTCTTTGATAAATCACTTTATTTGTGCAAAGTGATTAGGACGGAGTTGATTTATTGTTGTGCGTGTGTTCATTGTGCCGTATTAGGTAAGTCAAGTAGCCCGACCCGCGTCACGAAAGAGCATCGGCTCGAGGTAATTGTTCATTTCGCGCTAACTAAAAGCGGCTTACCGTAATGTTTGGCAAACATTGGTCCTAGGTGGCTTTGTCGTGTTTGCTAACTATTGTTCTCCGAGTATTAGTAGTACAGAGTTTGCGCATTGTTTTGCGGCGTTTGCCAAATCGGTTAGTTAAGTCTGGTGTAGAGTTAGGGATGCTTTTTTTAATGCGTCGTATGGTTTGTCCGGAAAACTGATAAAAAAAACGGTTTGTATATAGAAAACTATAATAAAAGCGGTGTTATCATGTAGTTACCTATATAGATAAATTGTGAATAAATAGAACAACATTTTAGGAGGTTGATTTATTTTGGCTACGCTATGGCTATGTTTGGGTACGTCAGAGAAGATTTTTTTTTTCAGAGCTAACATATTTCAGGCCGGAGGCGGCAGTCTGTCACTGTAATTAACGGACGCAAATTGAGGGGCCACAAGGCAAACGCTAAAGGCCTGCAAGCTAGCTCATCGGGTAAACTGATTACTAGGTATACCTTCATTACGATATAGCACATTCTGGCGGTTATATTACACTTCATTAGTTAATCGGAGGAAATTACAGAATCACACACAGTATATACACGACAATCGGTAATGTCAAAATGACTATACCACATTCATTTCATTTTTGCACGACCAGCCAAAGGGAAATCACATCATACGTTGAAATATAATATGACGTTATGTGACGGGATTAAGAAAATTAAGGTAAAAAAGAATTGATAGCATTAACATGCAAAACAAAGAGCTACTAGACGATATTTTCAGAGACGTTACATTAGGAATATTTGCGAAACATTTTTCGCGTAAGGGAAAAAGGAGATTTGTAAATATTTTCGATATCTGTCCATCCCATCAGGCACTTCGGCACGTACGTTTCTCCGATTTAATAAGATGGTAATGCTTAAGAGCGTGTCGCCAATTGATAAAAGATACTTCAATTATAATTTATTGTTGTTTAGAGTATAGCTAAGATCTTCGGTACTTCAACTCGTTTTTTAAGCTTTATAAAGATTGCCCCATATGTTAATAAACTTCGCTGCTGGGAGATAATGTCAACAGACGGGATTACTTTAACAGGCTTCCCACGTGCCTCGAAACACTGAATCGGTTTAAAGTCTTTATGGACTAAATATAAACGTAGACATGACACCGTTTTACGAGTCACTATTGAGGTAACACGTGAAGTAATTAAACGGGATTAATACGAGGACGTTACGACTTTTAAAATAATAAACGAAAATAACGAACAAATTTACTAGTTCACCACGTTGGAACGAAATAAATCAGTTCTTTATTTATTCAACGTTGGTTAGAAAATGTGTTAAATTATTCACCATTGCGTGCGAGCAACAACTGGCAAAAAGTCATTCCGTTGTAAGAGTGTGGCTATGATATTTATCTTTTCCCTGCTTTAAGCTTGGTAGAATAAATGTGCGTTGGGTGAAAAGAGATAAAAAGAAAACAGTCAACATCCATGTTCGTTTTCTCTTAAGCGTAGCTGCTTGTAATGTAGGTGAAAACGTTGGTGGCAGTTCATAGAGTGCATATTGTAAAGTAAATTTGGCGTCGCAAATGTGCGTACAAACTGACACGACAGTTTTGCCGATTACCTAGTGTTAGGACGCAACCTTTTTGTTTTTATATGTTTAATTTTTTTTTTAAATATGCAAAACAAGAAGGCCGTTTGAGATTAACCCGTTGAATGTTATTAATTCAATTTGTTTTAAGTTTAAAAATTTATTTATTACATTTACAAATATCCAAACGGGTGAACAAAGAAAGTGTACACCTAAGACAATATAAAGACGATATATTTTACAGGACGCTAGTTCGACACTGAAAATTTTTCAAACGGGCCCGAAACTTTTGTAATATAAAACGGTAAGCAAGAAATTTTGCACACTTACTGAAAGTTTCTCGAGCGTGTAGTTTAAATTATGCAACAAGTTTATTATTTTTTAGAGAACAAACTAACTTGGTCTTCGATAGCTCTGTTACGACATAAAATGTTAATTGTAAATATTGTAATTCGCAATCATAAAAACGAAATAGATGAGCGATGACATTAATAGTTAAATTTAAACAGGACCGATTGTCTCGTGGTCACAGACTTTGTGTAAAAGTCAAAACGACAGGAATTTTGAAATCAAATTAGTCGAGTAAAAAATCAAGTAAATATAAAAATTTCAAGATTAAAGAAAATTACAAAAATTGTCAACTTAATTTAAAGCAAAGGAAAGTTAAAAACCCGCTGAGTTTTTTTCGTCTGTTCTTTGGACTTCGTTTGAGGACTGAGACATATTTTTCCAAACAGATAGTATAGTAAACGTCATACGTATATAACGTCAGACGTCAAAAAGTGATTGTAAACCAATTCAATTTTGAAGAAAAACTTTTACTTTGATTTTGAAA
Source organism: Eurytides lysithous rurik (assembly GCA_018247575.1). Classification (NCBI taxonomy): domain Eukaryota; kingdom Metazoa; phylum Arthropoda; class Insecta; order Lepidoptera; family Papilionidae; genus Eurytides; species Eurytides lysithous. The sequence continues at coordinate 195 of DWHO01003437.1, read as the reverse complement.
TTAACACGAGCAACTTCGTACGTACGTATATACAAAAGCTATGGGAGCAACTAGACGATGACAAAATCGCAATGCGTCCCTCGAGAGACGCTATTCCTCCCCCTCCGCAAGCGAGGGCTTCAGCGCCTGCACCCGCCTTGGCTGTACCCATACAGCCGGCGGCAGGCGCCTCCACCACCCTCATGCCGCCGGCCA
>DWHO01003436.1:0-12017 GCA_018247575.1 Eurytides lysithous rurik | reverse complement strand
CGCAGCGGCTGTGTCGGACGAAGCTTCGTCTCACCCAGCAACACGACATGAATGTTGTGCTGCTGGACCAGAGTTCTGAGCTCCGGCAGCCGCTGCGCGATGCCTCCGGGGTTCCAATAGAGAGCCCTAATTTGTGGCTTCTCTGCGTACCGCGGTTAGGGAAAGAATGGCGCTAGTGAGCGCAGTTAGGGTGTCTGTCCCGACGCTATGGATGTGAGGACATCCCCCAGGATGCCCGTCACCAGTCGGATTAACGTCAAGGTGGTGCAGAGGAGTCGTGATGTGCATAAGAGAGCGTCATGCCATTTGATATATCACGACATCAAATCTGATATTTCTCATAAAAAAACTATAATTTAATTTCCTTATAGCATTATATATTAAATTAGTTTACCTTATCCTTTTTTCATACAACAACGAGGCATGATTTTCGCTATAGATAGTATCTGAGACGGAGGGTTAATAACGCGATTTTTTTTTAATCACGATTAACCGAAATTTACATATACGCAAGTGAAGCCTCAAGGAAGGATAATAATAAATTAATCAACTATTTTTTGTTTGTAATCAACATAAAAGAACTTTATACCTACGGGATCATGTGTACCATTTTGCATTTTTTTAATAGCATTTGTACCCAATTATTTGGTAAATTGTATAAAGATTTAAGCAGATATATGATTAATAGTATATTAAATTGAGCTATTGCAAATACAACATACAAAAACAAACCTTTGGTACAACAAGACGGATAAATATATACACAAATAGTTAAAGTATTACCATTTAGTCGATATGAAAGCCTTAATAATATGATACAAACGTTGTTAAGTTACACAATTATGATAAAAATGCACAAATGTCCGAATGCAGCACGACATTAGAAAGCTCGACACCGACAGCTACGTCGCTCTGCTACCAATTACAAAAATTAGATAAACATGAGATCTATAAAACGTAGCGCGGATATGAGTATTAATTACGAAAGTTTTATAAATGTTCCACGGAATTGATCGACCGTCCAAGCGTCGGGTGAAAAGGTGAGCGCTGTAAATTCGAATGAGTTATGTGAAAATTTAATTTTCCCAAACGCTCCGCTCGACTAACTTACGCGTTATTTACGAGCAGCCGGGGATTATATTGCTGCTTCTTGTGCTGCGGTTGCAAGTTACAAGATGTTACTATACGTCATACATGACTTATGTCTGTGTATAATAATAATAATGTCCTCCCGACCGACTCCGGCCATGGCGGCCGCTCTATCAATCAGCCAATTGCGCAGGCTGTATTATAGTGCACAAGCGTTTGCGTAGACACAGCTGCAATCACTCTTCCTTTACTAGACCGATGGGACGGATAAAAGGCACGACCGGAGAGAGATCAGGCGCAGAGGCGGTGACATTAAACTGACCTCTTAATAAAGACTTCTATAAGCCACCGCTAGATGGCGTCGATAGAAAGCCGGGACCAACTTCTTACATGCCCATCCGACGCATGAATCACCTTACTTTCAGGCAATCAATCAGGGTGATGAGCCCGTAATGCCCTAACCAAACTAAGAGTAACAACATGAAGTCGTAGCCCACCGCGGGATCCGAACCCACCTATTTCCAAACGTCAATCATCAAAAAACCCAATTGTGTAGCGCGGGCCCAGAAGGCTACAGAAGCAGTTAAATGTAATTGATCCGTGTACAATGACTTCGAGGCAGAACTGAGTGGACTTTATTTTGAGTTAGTGCAATTACCCAATAACTATTACTGCTAATTTATAAGGTAGGATGTAGTAAAAAAAAGGTTGAAGAATCTCGAATCAACTTCTGTTCTTACATGGATAAATCTACTAATCTGGTTTAAGCCATCGCCAACAGATGTTCAACAGTGTTTCAATTTGCGTTAATTGTGCCACTGAAATCCCGCAGCAGATTCATGTCTTTTAATTTATTAAATCACAGATGCCATTTTAACCATGTATTTAGTACGGTAAAAATGGCATATATATATTTATTATTTATGGTTTAAAATAGCTGAAACATGTTACAGTTACATCCTCCCCAATTGTAGTATACATTTCAATTTCATCAGAACATAGCGCTAATTATAGGTATATACACATAAGATGTTAAAAAGACAATAAGACATAGCGTTAACTAATATCAAACTTTAACAAGATATTTACGTCCATGAAAATACAAATGAATATGTCGGAAAACATTTCAAAAAACTTCATCAAACTAAGCCAATAAACCATAAATTCTATAGAATACCGATTCTTGCGATGATATGTTAGACTATTGACATTAGGAAACATCTAAATTTTAACAGAGAAGATGATTGGGTACTACTATTACTATTACTGAATATCGCATTACAGTGACAATTTAAATCGAATTTATTAATTAATCTTCTTAATTAGTTTATTTAAATATTTATTTAACAAATTCCATAATTATTGTATCGCTTATCACTTAAACCTCACAGGCAAGCTAACCCGTTCTCTCAACAGTGACATTATGAGCAAGACAAACGAATATGTCTCATTTGTTTTATTTAAAATTAGTTTTTTTCTTATTTCCTGTTAGAAAACATTATAGAATTCCATTAGGTGTATCTAATTTTATTGCGTTCGTAAATCTTATTAGATATTAAGTAACAACTCGTATTAACGGGAAATCCAAAGGTCGACAGTTTTAAAACAATGCTCGTTATAAACCTGCCCGTCCAGTTGGGACAATGTTGTGGAAATCACCGCGGCAGTAAATTCGATTCTATACCCGAAAAATTATTGCAAAACTAAGAGACTATTATCTATTTGAAATATCAACTCACGCAATTTTGTTCACTTTTCATTTATAATTTTAATGTTACCAATTGGGAGGGAGACCTGATGACCTGAAATACAGGCTTTGCTTAGTTTAGGCATCAGTCTCCCACATTTTCAGATATCATCATCATTTAATATAACCTGTGACTGGACAATAAACAAATTATTGATTCGTCGATTTATATGTGATGTTGTGTTCTCCGTGTTTTAACAGGCTTGCGTAATCCAAATATACGTAATAATTGAAAATCTCTATGCCCTTTAAGTTTGAAAATGAACGAAAGCTCAAAACGGAAGACAGTAGCCACATGGCTAATGTAAAAAAAATTACAGAAATTATTAGATAATAGATAATGGTACCCGTGCGACCCCGTAAGACTTCTTTACTTCGGAAAGTTAACGTGAACAAATCTAGATCTAATAAAAACCTCCACCCCCTCTCTCCTCCCTCCAAAAGTGCCCAATCCTTAGAGGTGGGCAATGTATATGGAATTCATGTTGCGAATCTCCATGGGCAGGGAGGATCGCTAACCATCAGGTCAGCCGTTTGCCTCCTACTCTTGATATGATAATTGACCAACTTGATACGGATATTGAATATAGCAAACGTAAAATTGCTATTTCCAAACGCGCTCAAATGTTTTCACAGCAGAAGTTGATATGATTGTAGAAACATACATGTATATAGACTATCCATCTATCTATGACCAGATATGGGTAGCGAAGTAGACATCTTTGGTGGAAATCGCTTTTCTATAAAGTAATCTTCAAAAGGTGAAAAAATCCTTCATGGACATTGGTATACGCATATTTAATAAAATTCCATAAAATATCATAGATCTTGATCACTTGGCCATTTTAAAACTAAAATTAAGAATGTTTTGTTGCTTAAAGCTTATTATATATACTGTTCAGAAGTTTCTGGTAGATCAAAATGAATTAATTGATTGACTCATATACGTGATAGCTATTACACTGTATTAAGGCTTAACATACTGTAACGGTATTTTAGAAGAGATTTGATTTGTAATAACCTATAAATGTCCCACTGCTGGGCACAAGTCTCTTCTTTACAGAGGCTATGAGGGTACAGACCTTCACGCGGTTTGGCGGACTTTACACATTTAAGAAATATTTTTTTATTATTCCTTAAATATGCAGGTTTCCTCACGATGTTTTCCTTTACCGTTGAGCACGTGGTAAATCAGCACTTAAAATTGTTAGATACGAAACAAACAAATTCATGACGGTGTGAAATGATGCCGGCATCGGGATTTGAACTCAGGTTGTTCGAGCGTATTGAATGAACAAGATATCGCGGCTGCACACTGTTCTAAGATTCCGTTCAACGTTCAGCGAGCTAAAAGCTAAAAGTTAATATACAAATATTAATATGACGCTTGATTTATGATTAGTGCCAACTTACAATTGGCAATATCTCAGTGGCAATTTATTAAAGTCGACACACCGTCACGCCCACGGCACCCTAGGTCGCAACAAATTCGCAACCCATTAAAGGGAAACAAATATTCAATATTATACCCTACGTGGTTAACAACCTTCCCCTCTCTGTCTGACGTATAACGAGAGAGAGGGACTGAAGATAACCCTATGAATTCCGAATGAAGACGTCAGAAGTGCGTTTATTGCTGAATTATACGGAATGTCTTCCGTCGTTATAATGCACGGGTTTTAACGGATCCGAGATACGGTAGAGTGCCAGTCGGTTTGTTTATTGAAAACAGGCCTTATGCTTAGTTGCACGCAAGGCGAGACTGCCAATTTGAGTTATTGAATTAATCCCAAAGCGGTCTACACGTTGCCCACATAATTAGACTGGGCTGCGACGTTAAACAACGAATGGAGATTACTCAATGTCTAACTTAGAAGACACTTAGAAAGACTAGAATATTTAATTTAATTATAAACGTTTTATTAAATAAAACCCAGGCTCCCTCTTCGACTAAATTAAACTAAATCATCGCCTCTCCTGTAAGAAAACATTTATCTTTCCTAGTTGCCAAGGTGCTTTATAATTTTAGATCTAAAAGTAAAAACAACCTATAAAAAGTCGAACCAACCGCTGACAGAAAATTAAATTGTGGCCCGTGCACAGTTACAGTAATTAAAGTATAGACTACACAATTGATGAAAAGTGAAGAAGTTTTTGTGTTGCAATAGTACACATTATCAAATAAAATGATTTCACGATTTCTGTCAGGTTTACATTCTAACTAAATTTGAATTCAAACATTTATATTTAAATTGCGCTTCAAACACTACAGCATTTAAGGATCCAGCGACCTAATGTAGTTTCACTTGTACAGTGTTTTCATTGTTTCTATATTTACTATTGCTGTTTTTTTTATAAATTGATAATATTATTTATTATTCCGTGTAAATTTAAGAAAAATAATTTATGAATCAAAACGTAGCATAAGTACATTCAACTATAATAACTGCTCGACATTAACACGATTCGACTTACGTCAGTAGCCACTGTTAATATTCCGGCATTAATACTAGCGATCGAAATCTAAATAGTCCTCCTTTTTTTAAAAAAAAAAACAGAGAAGCAGCGCCTGTCCGAAGTTTTTTAATCTGTACAGAAATTTTAATGGCGCCCTGTTAATTCATTCGTTCGGAATTTTACTATGTTCTTAATGACTAGTAAACTCAGCTCTCCGTATGGGGGAACGTGAATCAGTTAATAAATAAACGAAATTATTAACACGAGCATTGAGGTTGGGAGTGTTTAACAGCGTTTTTAATAGCCATCGGAAAGTTGGTAGCAGTCGCAATCGACCAATTACATCTATTCCAATTTCGAAATCGAACCAATATGGCCGCGTGTTATTCAAATCGTTTGGAAACCTTTGATATATTAAAATATTAATAGAGTTCGAGGCGACATTAGTGCGGTGAAAAATTCGTTAAACTGTCAATAATAAAATTTTTTAACTTTTTAAGTAATTTTGTTTTTTTTTTTTTAAGAAATAAATACACATGTTATGCGCGGAAACCGTTTACTTTAATATTAAAATATGTATGGCGACTGGCATCATCGTATAGTACCTAGATGAAGTCGACCAAAAGAGATTTTCTTTATATACTTATAATGTACCATAAGTATATATTACATGTATATTTATTCATTGAATAATGTAGTTTTTTCACCGTGAACTTTACGATTTGACAAATAACGTGTTCAATTTAATAGTAGGTATAAAATTAAATAATAAACGTGTTTGTATATATATATATATATATATATAACTTAATATATGTTTTTATGAAGAAAACACAATATTGGATTATAACAAATCTATAAATTATATAATTATATAAAAGAATCTCTTACTCAGCCGTAAACGGCTATAAAAACGTATTAAGATTTCATTGTAGCTTTTTTCTTCATGTATACATATATATAAAAGGGCCCTCTAATATTTAAGTTTAATTATTAAAAAAATATTATTTCCCTTGAATTCAAGTTCCTGATCAGGCCAAGGTATTGCAGTAAGTAATAATATTTGTAAACTCCTATCACAACTAAAACAAAACTTCAAACGTAATAGATATATGCGGTGTATGAAATTTTATTGAAAACTACAAAGACAAATCAAATCTATACTAACTATTTGACATTATAATGTCGTTTATAATTAACAGTAAAATAATTTGAAGGTATTTGAACTCAAATAGTTCATATCAAATTATTATACTCCGATGTTACCAAAAAGAATTTATTCAACATTACCATTGTCGGTTAATATGTCCGGAAGTCGTTCGACAAACAAAACTATCAAAACTTAAACCGTTCAAAAAAATCGAAATGAGGTCTTAACGCAAATTAAATAGTCGTTTTCTAAAGAGGGATTAAGGTACCGGTTGTGTGTAACAAGGAAGTGTTTTAATAGTCCTGCGGCGGGGTCTCTATCTACCCCTTTTACTAACAAGCGTGCTACCGAAAAAGATTTTAATCTGTACTAATTGTTGGTGCAGCGTTTTACGTCTTCGCTAACTGGTCCAGAACTTCGATATTACAAAACGGGTTGCAGCTCCTCTATTTTCCCATAGAGTCGGAGAAAGCACTACCTTGCTTGTTGTTAATTGTTGTCTACTATTACATTTCTACGGCCGGTTATTTAGACATTGCCCGTCCAACCGGACAAAGTAGTGTTTACACATTACCGTTTGGCGGTAATGTAACTGGCAACCCCAGGCGGACTTTGCAAAGGAGTTCGTGCATCCAGAATGCAATGGATCAGTGGCTACTGGTTTCGACAGTTTGTTACTTTTTATAACATTTAGAGACGATAGTAGCCAAACATGCTGCCTTAGTCATTGATTTTTTTATGTAAAAACTATTTTATATAAGGTTTCTTTCAGTCGGACAATTCACTTTTTATTTACTTATTTATTTTTCTAGTAGATTTTTAGCTCGTGTGTGCTGTGTGTTGCTTTCATTTGTTGTAAATATTAACATAGACTTCAGTTAAATCTATTTTTTTCCGTGTGTGTTTATGTTCTATGTCATTATTGTTGTAAATTTTAGAAAATATAATAATTGAGAAAAATAAATAAAAAAAAGACAGCATTGCGCCAACTAATGTTGACCTATATTGCGCTCGACAGTAATCTGTCTAGAAACATTACCAAAAAAACCTAAGCTTGCACGTTATTGTGTGGCGACAGGATACCTAGCAATGCTCCAAAAGGCCCAAACTTTTCTAGATATAATCGGCAAGAGCCCCACCACGTACATTCTCATACGAAAAGTAAGATATGCGACTTCGTAAGAAAAGAAAAACTAACGGTATAATAGCCCAAGATTCAATTTTTACTTTAGCATAGCTCGCAGTAAAACCTATATACAAAAAAATTCGTCACTCGAACAAGATACTGCATCACCCAGTAATTATGATGGAAATATCATCATTAACAACCGAACACAGTATTGTTTTCTATTTAAAGTTTTCTGTACTACGGCCCAGGAGTCATTCACATCACACTGCAAACGTGTCCTATCACGTACAAACTGTTTGTTAATTTTTCAGTAGTTTTGACTCGCCTACTAACATTATATGTGCCGAAACATTTTTGGCACATCCGTTTTTTACACAACAACAGTTTAATTTTGACACAAAATAAAAAAAAGAAAGCGCAAGTCGCGTGCGAAATCTGGTTCTTAGTGAATTTATTACATTTACTTTTTTTTTTAGAAAAATGTGTTTAGAAACGGACCGGTAGCTCTGTTCTTTTGTCGAATCGAGAAATAACTTCACAGACATCTTGCTGTGTATTTTTTAGAACATCCGATGTACTGAAAAACGTCATTCGAAAGTTAAGAACTCGGCACAACATTCAATAAATCATGCGGTAGTGAGATTCCGAGGCAAGCGGCAATTGCGATACGAAGTCGCCCCACTTTCTTAAATCATTTCAACGATACCGAATTTACGTCACGCACGTGAAATTAAGAACATAGATGCATTGTGCTGCCAAAAGGGAATCCGTCGGCGAACGTCTTCAGACAATGGTTGATAATAAAAAAAAATTGGCAGAAAATCGACCAGATTCGCAGCACCCGTCCGCGACGACAATAAAACAACCCCAATTGAACTGATATTAAATTCAAAACCCTTTACTGAATACGATCGAATGATATTTATTGGGTTTTTTTTCTTGCAATCGATTGCATTCATACGCTCGTATGGCAATGCTTCAGATAGTTTGACAATGGTCGGAAAAAAACTGCGAAGAAAAAATTGCTGAGATTGCGCGGAGGGTGACTGATGGGTAACTTGAGGTCATACTTGCTCACACCCCTGTACTTCCTGCATTACCGATTCAGGGGTGTCAATTTTATAAATTGTATCATTATTGAGATGAATAAACCTCGCACTTTCTTAAATACGAACGAGTAACGATACATAAATACTCATGTAATTCTATTTTGTCAATATGTAAGAACAATTTTTAAGATAACGCATTTTGGATTAGAACTCTATTTGATAAAATACTTTTCTGAGGTGAAGCTAGAAACTATTTAAAAAAAAAATCTTACACTTTTTATATTTAAGTATCTGAACCAGAGCTTACAATATTTTTCTTTATCCGATCCGGGAAACAGGAATGAAATCAACTTTCTGTTAGTTGGCAACCCTGACGAGCAATGGCAGACAATAGCCGGGCAATGCGCACAATCAGCGTGACAGGTCACAGGGCACGTCCCGTAAGGCGCGTGAGAACAGATCCTGGGCAGCTGGCGCGAGGAGCCAACTGCTGGCACCTAAGTAACTCTGTCATCAAACTAAGAAATATCTTTCATATTCAAGTAGACGTTGTCCTACCGATTCCATTAGCTATCGCAAAAGTTTTACTTCAGTTTTTAAATATATTTTACACACAAGCAGACATTGCCTTGCTGTCTCCAGTAGATATCGTAAACACAAAACTACTAAGCCTTATCTTGTTGTGTACCAATTTCATGTTGTAGTAGCAGTTTTAACCGACTTCAAAAAGGGGGAAGTTCTCAATTCGTTTGGGTCATTTTAATCTACGTATGTAACGTGCTATTTCCGCCAAAGTCAAATGATTTTAATTCTTTTTTACGTATTGTGAAGGCTCTATAGCAACGTGAGTGAAGTAGAATGAATGTTTTTCATTGTTATTGGAACTTTAAAAATATATCAAGGAATTTCGTAAAAATCGAGTGCGAAACACTTAACAACAAGGTAACATTGTCTTAGCGAATATTAGAGGTTATGTCTCTTCACCAGCAAGCTCTCGTTTGAAGTCTCAAAATTGAATAAAGTACTGCAATGCTTCTTAAGTCATGAGTACTCGAAGCGATGGATATAACCTCCGTGCCTTTTTTAAATCTATAATATTAAAAAAATATATGTACATACAATCCCCCTGGGTCATTGCCAGTTATTCTATCGTAAACCTCTTACGTGTAAGCTTTTTTTATTAGATTTTAAAAAATGCCCTATTATAAGATGGAAATATTATGTTATAGGGGTTTTACATACGTACGCCCGGACCCGGAACAATTATCTATAGTTCATACAAATATTTGTCCCGGTTGGGAATCGAACCCACGATCTGTGACACTGATACCAATAGCTTAGCAACTGTGCTAACACGTCATCAAAATAAAACGTTACTTTGATGAAATTATTAAGTCGTCAATGCAGAACTTTGAAGTGTTCAATTGGATAGTACAGTGCTACTGTTGTTTATGTTAACGCTTTTAGCGTATGCGACTCTATGGTTTTACGGGGTCATCCAACCCGCCAATGCAAATTTTCTACAAGCACTACTGGCGAGAGCGTTTTCCATCACGCTACCGATTCGATCTTTCGTCGCTATGTCCAAAAAAGCTCTAGCGCTCCTTGCGAAAGGATCAACGACGATATTAAGCAAACGGCATTGCCACCTTCGACTAGATTCAAATATACGCCATTGTGTACAGTACATTCAAGTTCAGCCGGTGGTAAACTGGAGTGGTACATTCGAATCTAGCCGAATGTGACCGAACGAGAGCCAAATTTGACCGAAGCAGTTCCATTTTACCACCGACTGAGCTTGAATACAGTACTATACAACTTCGCCACTGTTTGTTCAGCTCCCACCGCAGCCCGTCGCTGACCCGTTAATCATTTCACGTAAACCCCACGACACTCGGCCAGTCATTATATGGTCACGCTTTTAGTGCGGCTCACGATATCCTGGAATCAGAGGCATCAATGGGCACGCGTGGACTTAGCACCTGCACGCGAAGAACGGACTGATTGTGCTCACTCCTTCACTTCCGTTCGCGTTACAGCACTAATCGATATTACAATGGCGCTCGACGTCGCCTCGCTTGTTAAAGCGCTACCGAATTCCTTTTATTTACAAAGGATTGTGAACCTTATGGGCCAGGACAGATTTTCATTGACAAGCTTAAGGTCGGTGACGTCGAACGAAAAATGACGGTATTTGTGAGACATTAGGGTTTTAATTAGAATGAAGCGTCGTGTCGGCGTGTTGGTACGTCTTTCGTCTGCGGCTCGCATTGTGGTGTACTTGGTAATCTGCTTTTTATGTACTTTGGTCGTTATTTGAATGTTTATTAAAGTGGCGTATCTCCATGTCTCAAGTTTTCAGTTGCCCGAAAAGGTAGTAACCATAGCACGGTTCGCTTAAAGCTCGTTTTCACATGGATTGGGCAAATATATGTATATATTTTTTTATTATTTAGCTGCCTGGATGATTGTTGTTTTAATGTAGATTTTTTTTGACATAAAGAGGTTGATACGTATATCTCTATTTTTTTTCTATTTATACTAAAAGACAAAAATCATAGCAAAACAAAAATAAATTTTAGGCAAACCAACCTAGTTGCGACATTGCCCCTCCAACCGGAACACTACTACTTGGCAGTAAAATAACGGGCAATGCCAACCCCACACAGAGTCCGAAACATATATATTTTTTTATATATTATTCTATTGGTAATTCTATTACCAATAGAAAATAAAGTTTATTAATCTAAATGTAAATCGATTTGTGATCACTTTTGAGTCTTTTGTTTCGCAACCAAATTTTTATTAATTTGTCGTTTTAGTACGTCCTTGTATTTTAGCCACCAATCATTATTAAACAATTTCTCGATATTCGTATTTTCCTTTTATCACGATTAGTTATAAAAGGTGATGTAAGTATTCAATACCTAATGTCGTTATATCGAAGTGTTGGAAAAATGACGCAGAATTAAATAAAACAAATTTACGGATTTTATTCCATCTTTTTCTTTCTTCCCCGACTTTCTAAATACTCTGCGCAAGATGTTAAACACATTAATATCATATTACACCCAGGCTATCGTCATTTTGATTATTCGGTAATTATGTAACATCGGGAAAAAAGTTAATAAGGCTGTGAAATCCGTAATTTAATGAAATTAATATTATGTCGTTTTTCCAATACTTCAATAAAGTGACATTAGGTGTTGAGAACATATATTAGGTACCATTTACAACCCATCGTCAAATACGAGTATTGTAAATGCAAACGTCAAATGTCTATGTGTTGATTTCTCCGTCTGTAATAGCAACAACGGGTTTTCACGATTTAAATTTGGAATTGAGAGATACATTAGCTATATAATTAAATATGGTATATATATATATATATTATAG
>DWHO01003435.1:0-12019 GCA_018247575.1 Eurytides lysithous rurik | reverse complement strand
GTATATGCGTATACTCAAGCCCAAAAAGGAGTCTCGTTTCCAAAAGATAAAAAAAGATTTTTTTACCTTTTGGAGACGAAACCGGGGTGTTACAAGCTTATTCTTATTTCTAGTATTTACCACGTCTTCGTCACTGAGTTACAGAAAAGTATTAAAATTTTATCGGATAAATTTAGATTACTTTTTATTTATTAGAAACAAAACGTCTCTTTACAGAGGCAATGATCAAGCTGATCGGAAATAACTTAGTCCTCAACAATGCGAGCAGCTTTTCTTTAGATTTGACCGCATCCATAAAGTATTTACTAATATTTTCTCCTTTCGCCATTATAATATCTACTATGACCCATCTTCATCGCCACACTTATCCTCGTACTTTCATACATCAATAAAATGGTGAACTTATAGTATTAAAACTAACTTGCTAAACTTAACATCATGATTTGTACCAAAAAAACGTTTGAAAACTTAATGGCTAATATACATTTTACATAAATGTGCATGAATGTTTGTAATATCTGAGTATTACAAGTTTAAATTTCGATGTCTTACAGCAAATGAAAAATCTATTACATATTAAAAAAAATACTCAATTCGGGAATTTTGTAGACAGGTACGCGCATTATCTCTTATTTTTTTTTAAGAAAACAAACCTATATTTTGTGAGGTTAATGAACATTTATCCAAGACCATCATTTTAAATTATAGACGAGTTTCCTGATAGCTCGAATTTGTTAAGTTTTATATGTTTATTAAGATATCCAGTTTCTAGGTAAATTGTGATCATAAAACAACAGTTATCCATGTCAATTTAGACGGAAGCAACCTGTAAAGAGCACGAAACCATACAGAGATAATAACATCTCTCTATTCCCAAAATGGACATAATCGTCCGGCTAGATAAATTGCAAATATCGTCAAAAGAAATTGGATGAATACATTATAGTTTTTTTTCTCATTTTATCTCCTCCACACTATTTCATGTATAACTGTAACGATTTTTACATTTCATCAGATGTAAATGCTAACGTGCATCAATACTTTTCGCGTTTAAAGTAGTATATAATGTCTAATAAAATCGAAAAAACATATTACACCGACAACGTTAGAAATTAGTCTTATAAACACTTAGTAGACCAATCAACTTTTGGTGCATCTAAACCTCAAAAGTTTAAGATATTACTGATATTACCGAAATTTTAACACAGATTACCATCCTTATACAGTTATATTCACAAAGAAGATCTGCGTGCAGCGTTCCGAAGAAAATACAAACAATTTATATGTTGGATGTTTGTATGGTGTATTGCAAGGTTATTCAATACACGCCTTTCTCACTTTTATTGAAAAAGAACCCACAAGTTCGATATCATAATCGGAATTGCAACTACCATATTTACATACAACAAAAAAGTTCAGAGAAATTAAAAATTCTTTTTAAAGTCAATTAAAAAGCATAACGTTAAATGTATAAATAAAGAGGATTGTAATTATTACTTCCAGAAATGACAGATATTTTATATAATTGTAATATTTTCATACGATAAAAATAAAATAACTAAACTTTAAAAAAGTTTTAATATTTAAAAGAGAATGGATAAGTAATTTGTTAAAATTTGTAATTCTGTTGAAGAATGACGAAGAGTCAAGAAGACACACATCCAAGAACGAAATAAGTGCTTACTTTCGTTCACTCGTGTTCGTGTTTATTTTCGAAATTTCTTAAAAATTCATAAAACAAAAACTTGCAGACAGTTTTAGGCGAAACCATGACAGGGCCATCAAGTATGGCGAACTGAGAAGGTAAATTTGCTAGTTAGACTGAAAAAAGCTGCTGGCGATACGATAGATACTATACTAGATGCTACAGTAACTTATCTATGTTGTTAAAATCATTCAAAAATACGACCTCCTAATTTTGCTTCCTAATTGACCTCCGAATTTGAATTGCAACGAAAAACTCATTTAGTTTAAGAGAGCACTTTTTATACAGCTATCGCGCTTAATATGTATGGAACCGGTTAGAAATTGAACGAAGGACATGCAATTACTTTAATAGTCTCAATCGACAAGCTGCGAAATTTGCCTCACATTTATCTTTTATAGCTTATCAATTAAACTATGAAATCAATAAAAAGAACAAAAATTATAAAAACTTCTTGGACATAAAATATTATGAAGTCATTAATAACATCTCGGTATATTTATTTAACGTTTTACAAAGAATTCCCAATTATTGAACGTATTATAAATTGATTTTAACAATAAAGATAAAATCAATAAAAGGAACAAAAACTGTAAAAACTTCTTGGACACAAAATATTATGAACTCAATAGCAACATCTCGCTATATTTTTTCAACGTTTTACAAAGAATTCAAAATGATATTGAACTAATCATAAATTGATTTTAACGAAAAAGATGCAAGATAAATCAACTCTGAATTTTAAAATAAATCAGTAAACATCGATTAAATTGGTTCATACTATAAAAGGTCAACTTCGAACTAGTTTTTTATCTATCAATGTTATAATATCGGTAAGCTCCGAAATGAGAACGTTCTTGTTCATTTTTTACAATGTAAGTGAGACTGTTCTTAATACATGTGGCAGTAATTCAACCGATTTCTTCTTAGTGTTTTCTTTGCAAGCCCCTGAAATACTATCAAGAAACCATGGAATCAAATAAATAATCCCTATACATCCTGAATAAATTTATTTTACTATTGATGGTGGTTATACTTTGCCGTTAAAATAATATGGTCTGATGAGAGCTAATAAATGGAATGTCCAAGTGATTTTGCATTTGCAATGCGTCATGCTTTATTGACAGAATCGCTGTCTTTAATTATTTTTTCACATTACGGAGATGAGCGAACTAATCACGGGTCAGCGCACTCTTAATTCACATCAATCCAGTCCTGTCGCCGAACGTTAATTTTTCGAATTTGACTTATCTGCAAAAAAAAAACTGTGAGAGCGTTCGCTCAAATCGGACGCAAACTACCGTAACCTATCCGATTTTTGCGACGGACGGACTTTTCTAGGTGAAGTTCACGAGTTTTAGGCCAAACGTGATCCGTGGCGGTGGACGCCCATCGAAGTATAAAAGCCCGGAGAAATGCTCTCACCGCATCAGTTCGCTTCGGCGTTGGCAGTCGTATGAGATCATTTATCAGTATGGCGGCTAAGTTCATCGTAACCTTGGCGTGCATCGCCATGTGCCAGTCCACCCCTGTCCTGATAGACGGTAAGACTGTTTCCTATAAAATGCTATTAATTTTACTTCATTTCTTGATGTACATTTATTATTTACTCACATTTCATAGTCCATGTAACCCATTGTATACATAAAAATAAACCTGACTTAATCAGAAAAGGATTAAATTAATTAACCTCTAAATCCTATATTTTGCAGGTTTAATTTACCGTACTGGACGAATCCTACCGGATGTCGAAGCGGACACTCCACCAGTGTACGACATAAAGTTCCTTCGGAATCAAGGTGTCGCCGGAGGTTTTCCAGGGCAAGCGGTTGTCCAGGCCGAAGCATCCGAAACTCCGGGAAATAACGCTCAAGCTGTTGCTACAGCACAAAACGGCGGTGCATATTTTCCCATTCCACCGCCAGCTACGATAATGTCGTACCAGAACTTCGAAATCCCCGCCGAATTAAGTTACACTGGGGTGCCACTGGCGCAATCCCCTGCTGTTGCCAATGGCAACTACCAGAGCTTATCTTCTTCCGCTAGCTCTCGAGGCTCCGGCTCAGCGCAGTCTTCAGCTCGTACTCAGGGCACCGGCAGTTACGGAATCATTTCCGCGAATTCCAACACTTACGGCTCAGGATCCAGTGCCAATTCGAACGCAAACAACGGCTACGAGTCGGTGGTTTCTTCGGCCAATGTTCTGAACAATGGGCAGAGTTCCGCTTCCTCGAAGGTGAATGCTCCAGGTGCCTCCTCGGTCGTTACCCATGCGAATACCGGTGCTCATTCAGCATCCAGCTCAGCTAGCGCCAACGGTAATGGAGGGGCAGTGATCGCAAACCCAAACAACGTTCACAAAACCGTCGATAAAAAAGGCATTAGGTGGCACTTCGGAACTCTCTATGGAACCCCTGCTCAAGTCGGACGCGTACACGCTGAGAGTCAGTCAGGCTCTGGAATCGCTAAGTCCACGGCTCAAAGCCAAGGTGTTGGCGTGGGCTCCGCTCAATCTACCGCCAATCTGGGACAGGGTTCCGCCAATGCGAATGCCAATGTGAACGGAGTGGGTTACGCCAACTCGGTCGCCAACAACCAGGCTCCCAGCCTCGGTAGCGTCAGCTCTACCGCAAACACTAACGGCTTAGGGAACGCACAATCCTCAGCTGACATCAATGGCCAAAACACCGTCAACTCAATTGCCAGTACTGATGCCTCTTCATTCGGAAATGTGAACCCAGTATCTAACGTCAACGAATTGGGTCAAATAAACCAGATCGCTGATGGTTACGGTGCAGGAAATGGCTTCGTTCAATCAGCTGCCGATACTCGGGGTTACGGCACAGCCAACTCTATCGCCACTAGCCAGGACGCATATGGAAGTTTCAAGTCTACAGCGGACGTAAACGGCGCCGGATATGCTAACTCCATCGTCAGCTCCAACGGATACGGATCTGCCGACTCCGTCGCGAATGGTGCTTTCGGCAGCGCAAAG
The DNA here is from genome assembly GCA_018247575.1 of Eurytides lysithous rurik. Lineage (NCBI taxonomy): Eukaryota > Metazoa > Arthropoda > Insecta > Lepidoptera > Papilionidae > Eurytides > Eurytides lysithous. Next base: position 7,319 of record DWHO01003435.1, on the reverse strand, counting down.
TCTTCAGCCAATGCCAACCGTTTGGGATACGGTACCGTCAACACCGTAGCCAACGTAGCTGGACAAGGTTACGCCAAATCTACGGCCACCAGTGGGGGTTACGGATCTGTTGTGACGCCACCTAATGGTTTTGTTTTTACCCCTGTCGTTGGTTACGGAGGATCGCGCATGATCGCTAATGCGCAATCTTCAGGATATGGTCATGCCTCTTCCTCTGCCAAGGCCCAAGGCCTGCACACTGCCTTCAGGGTTGTCAATTCGTCCGCTAACTCCAACGGCTTTGGTTCTGCTCATGCTAACGCGCAGAGCTCGTAAAAAGCCGATTCAGAGGAGCAACCACTTCAAGACGACTTTTACACCAACAATTTACTTGTCTTGATGTGATTGCTAATTTGAAAGTGTTCGCATTTATATTTAATTTATTGAGTTCTATTTAAACTATATTTATTTTCATGTTTAATTTTATAAACTTCTCTATAACAAATAAACAGATTTTATTTTACTCGTTTATAGTTTTATTATCACATTAACACTTGCTATATCTAATACATCGATGTATATAAAACATTGAGCTCAAAAATAATATATTTTTGAAATTAAATTGTAATGCAATTTTAATGTTTATTCCGTCAAAAGTGTATTTAAAATAATATCACGTTTGTTTGAGCTTTAGAGAAAACTATAGATAAAAATTGAAATCTATTAAGTCACAATAAAAACAAGTTGAAATAAAACAAAAACCGTACATAACAAACGTTTAAAATATAATGGTAACAAACACACATTGGTATAAACATCGTTATTGCATATCTAAAAACTGTAAATAATTTTTGCCTGCGATTTGTGAATTTATCATCTTTTTAGTTTTATTTCTATGAAAGTATTAACAACATTATGATACCTATAGACAAATCTGAACTTATAAGTGGAGAAAGGTTTAAAAATAGAAAAATTATTTGTGCTTAAATTTTTTAATTTCATTTGTATATAAAAAGAATTCTAAGTTTCCTTCTGTAGATCACAATTTCCCGCGCATAAATGGCTTCAAATATTTGTGGAAAGTCTCGTTGACGGGTTCCGCATTAAGTGGACTTTTCATGGCCTCTTCCATCAGACGCTCGTAAGCGCGTCCGTCGTACGCGCCTAAAGTTGAACTGAGAATCTGTAAAAGATTAAATAATAATACTGCTTGTATTACTACTGTATTTTTATATTTAGTATTTTTTTTTTTGTGGGAATCGAACCCACGACCTGCGACGCCGAAGCCAATAGCTTAGCATCTGCGCCAAACGGTCATCATTATAGCATAACATTTAGTATACATATACATTACATATTGTATTCAGTATACGATGACGAATGAGCTCTTTCGTATAAAAATAGGATTTATACGTAACATCATGATATATGCACGTAACAAATTTCATTTATTTTTTTAGTGTATGCTCGAAAAACAAGGTCAAATAACGCCGAAGTTAATGTGGGGTCAACCTTGTAAAAACGATTTACTATAAAAAAAAATCTTCAAAATCAGTCGACAATTCGCGGAGATAAACAAGAAAATCCATACAAATTAAGAACCTCCTTCTTTTGCAGTCGGTTACGCAATAGACCACATCTATTACAGCAATGGATGAACAATACCACACAAATGTCAATATCAACTCTGTATTATTTATAAGGTAAGTTTATCTCCGAAGGTATTATTACATACCTCGTCTCTAAAGTCGAAGGCGTCGACCAACCCGACTGCATTAGGTCTAATCTTCTCCAGGAGCTCGATATACCTTCGCTGCAATTCCGCCACATCTTTTTCCGTAATTGGTGTATACTGAAAAATAAAACATAAATTACAAATCTCAAAACCGTGTTCAATCAAACATTCCACACCTCCAGTGGTCAGTAGTAATAGTCCCCATTTTGTGTCAGCACTTTTTTGCGATTGACTTAGTGCCTTAGCAATTAGTTAATGTTTAAAAAATTACGCTGTGGTCGGAGTTAGATTAACAAATACACCCAAACCTGTTTTTGTGCAGTTTTTTTTACGCGATTTTTTATTTGTGCGGTTTCTTTTGTGTGATTTTTTTTGTGCTGTGTATGAAAATTGAAAATTTTAATTTTCAGTCACACACCGCACTCGGTTTGGGTGTAGTAATAATGAAACGTTTTAAGCATAAATTCTTTATTAATCCTGTTTTCTATCGACAGATAGGACGAGTTATAATATCTAAATTGATTAAACTACACTTCAACCGTAGTATATATCAACATATCTTAAGATGATGATTAAGTTAAAGAAAAAGCGGTCTCGATAAGTAGACAAATTTACAGCTCATTGAATAAGATAGTAACTAAGGTATTAGGAATAGACTAACAGTATAGTCTATTTCTAACACGGTATGAATACCTTAACACTACTTAATTACTCGCACGAAATAAAACGATTCGAATTATTCGAAATAGAACCTCCAAAAAACATAAGAAAATTGTAAAAATAAATAAAAATGAGTATTTATGTCCTTCAACCCTCAGAGGGTTTCCACGAATTAGTGTATACCCATTGCAACCCTTTACATACTTCACAAACACACTTACAAAGCTTTAGACACAACACGCATGTCCTCATGAGTGATGCCGCAGAACGAGGGGTCTATACAATTCGTGGAAACTAGCATTTCTACGGATTAGGCGATCCGATGAAGCTCTACAGAGCCGCAGAGGCTAAAAGCGTCAACGTCAGTTAAGATAAGATAAGACAAAGCTTTACGTACATACTTCTTTAATTGTCAAATAGAATATCTAGACAAACATAAATCTGCCACTGCCTTTTTTCTCATACATAACATACGAGAAGTGGCATACCAGTGGCAGAATAAATAGCATCGAAAAGTAACAACAAAATGTCTTATTGTTATCAAGTATGCTGAAAGGATCGATCCTGGATTCGTTTCTATTATTTATTATAGATTAATTATAAAAAAAAAAACTAGCACTTTTTCTTTGAATAGGACGCGACATTATTAGTTCAAATTAATATATGAGACTTACTACTGGAATAACTAATGCTAGACGTTGTCTCAGAACAATTTAGGGTGAAGAATTTAATTTGAAGCCCTAGTACACTAACTAAATACATAAGACAAACAGATTTGAATGCTTAACTGTCTTTTGTGAGAAATGACAAAAATTGTTCTCCAAATCTATTATCGCCGCACTTTAGGCTCGAAAATTTTTGGCATAAAGTATTAATTGTATATCCTTAATGCGCAGGTTGCCACGTGATTTATTCGTATGAATTCAATATCCATTCCATTTAATTATTTATGCGGCTGCTTCTTTTCTTTTACAATGAATAATGTCCTTCCATTTTGAATGCAAATTTACTAACTCGAAGTATCAATACATCATTATTCATTCAAATCTTTCGATCTGTTAATTATGCAGTAAATTATATGGCTTATTCTCATTTGAGTAATGGTCTATTTCTTGATATATGTATATTTAGAATTTATATATACAATAATAATAATAATCAATTTGCAAATCCATATTATTCTTGATAAAAGTGTTTTAAATAACCTACAAACAGGAAAAGAAACTAGGATCATGGACTTTAATATAATTGTTTCTGATTTTTATCAAGACCATAAAATTCTATTCGTGCTTATTAGTCTTTAACCTGTTCTAAGCGGTAATTTATGGTTCCCGACTTAGTTCATTGACACGCTCTAATTAAACACGATTCTTAATTATTCTAATGTTAATTGCTTTAATCGAGAATAAAGATTATAAATATAAATGAGCGATCAGGTAAACTGGACCGGATAATAATTGTTTTGAATTTCGATGTTTATCTATGTTTGGCCGGTAGTAATTCATTATATAATAATTGAAATTTTATGGGTACCTGTATGTTACCTGTAGATAACATATTAGAAAAAAGATAAAGCAATTCGATTTATTGCGAAAACTTTTAATATCTACGAAAACAATAAACGTTAAAATTAAATAAAAACGCCAAATACTAACTTATTATATATAAGTAGAATGTTAGAAACTTTTTCAAACGCGTATCAGAAATAAAGAACACATTTGTCAATAACCTCACCTTTAAAGGAAAATGACCATTTGTTAAATAAATTGATAAGTGGCATTATAAAATAATATAATTAATTAACGATACAATGACTCGTTTGCACTTCGAATTGAAATTAATTTCACATGAGAAGTCACAATAATGTGCAATATAAATCCTTATTTATGTTTGTATGCCGATATATTTAAATGTTTCTGCATTTACAAAATACTAGCACTTACATCTTTGGGATTTTGTAAAATTGTTTATAACTTGGTTGTTAGCTAAAAATCTTCATTGTAACAAAAAAAAAAATACATCGTTTTAACCGTCGATTGCTCGAATGTTCAAATGTAGCTAAATCAAACTCAAATAACGTCCGAACATTGACAGGTGAGTTCATCAATCAATATGATAGGATAGCTGATTTGAGCAAATCACGCATGCCAATCGGTTAAGGTGATAACTATCGAAGAATCGAATACAACCGACGATCATCAAGTCGGACTCTCGACCGCGAGATGGCCTAATTATCGCACAACGGCGACCTTCAGTGCAACATCCATTGTGACTTGGACCGGACCAGACGTTCCATCTCAGAAACAGTTATAAACGGGGCCAGTTGGCATTCGCGGGCAAAAAAATCATAATAACACATCACTGGCGGCGCTACGGCTGTCATTACCATGACGGATATCCCACCTTGTGGTGCTGTATAGAAAAAAATTGACAACAACATATCGGTAATAACAAACCCAACAACGCCGATCGATCATTTTCTTTCATTTGAGAGTTTGAAGGTTAATTTTTTATTAGATCTACACACGATCTATGATTTATTAGAGAAATTTGGTCTGTCTGTTTTCTGTTTAAGGTGGACGCGTTTCAACATTGCCGAGTAAAATTATGCTATGAAACAAATCCAGCGCAAACGTTATTAAATAATTTGTTTTGTGTGATTTTTTTTCGTCTATCTTGTTTTTAATTGAAAACGGAAAAGAGTCGATTTCGTTGAAGACTGACCTAATAGACGAGCGCGCGTATCGCGTCCATCTGAATTCAATGATAGGTATCGTCAAAACCGGATGTCCAATTGCCTTTTCTCATAAAGAATACCACGCTTACTTAAACCATCACTAGAGACAAACGGTTTTATTAATATAAAACGCTTATTGAACGTTTAATGAATTCGTTTACGTATCAAAATGTTGCTATCACAATGAACAGCCGGCAGACTGCCCTACATAAGTGTGTATACAGCGAATAATTGTAACCATAGATACTTTTAATGTTTCAAAACATTTTTACCCCATAGCCATAGCCTTGGAAAACGCTGTAATCATGTTATATTGGTGTGTATACAAATAAATAAATAAATTACAAATACATATTTTTTTAATAAACAAAAAATAATTTATTATAGACAATTCAATGTTTTAATAAAAAAAATATTCTTTAATTTTTTTATAATCCCACAATATCGGTATTTATACGTTGGCATCCAAGCGATTATTTGTGTGAATTACCTCATTGTCATTGTAAAGAACGTTTAAAGAATATTATTTTATTTGCTAATCAGCTGTAGAGTTTCAGCCATTTTTTACCTTATGTCACTATTATAGTAGGGTTCAGGCTTCTATAACTTTATAATAGGTTTATAGAACAGTTTTTTGGTTTACATCTTACTATAGCAAGTCTTTAGATGTGTTATAACTTTTTATAATTAAGACAGAAAGAGTATTAGAAAGACGCTATTATTTTTATATATACTCGTAGTTCACAACGCATCAACACATATTTTTTTGTATTAAACCAAACTGTTTTTTTATATAGGATTAAGAAGAAGAGGCCACCCTGCTAGAAAACAGGAAAGACCTGCGCAATATAAATACGGTGGTATTTACTCTAAAACCGACAGTAGAGTATGCTATTTATTATTTTGCGAACAATGTGGTACTTTTTCAGGACGACTCAGTAAATTACTTTATTCTCTGGTTATTATTTTTTTTTTGTATTTAGATTAAAGAATAAATTGTATAATTTGTTACTTCAAGATAATATTTTTAAGCAACTTCTAAAATTAGGAGGTTCTCAATTCTTCCTCTCTCAATTATAAATATTTTACGGCAAGGATGCAATTTTATAGTTATTGGTTTCAAAGGTACACCATGCTTATCATATAAATTATATAGCGAATGTATGTAAAGTATGTTGATTAAGTTTTTAACTGCGCGCTCCCTTTTAATTCAATATTCTCAAGCAACATGACTTCTATTCCGGATGTCGGCACCAATAAATATGTTAATTATTAACTAACAATTTTAAGAGCTAAATAACCACGTTAAAGAAAATATCGTTACGAAAGCTGGATATCTTAGAAAGAAAGACAATTCTTAGATATGCGACGTCCGCAAACTCACCAATTGGCCGCGTGGCGGTTCGTGCCTTTACCTATCCTTTGTACAGAGGAGGCCTGTGCCTAGCAGTGGAACATATACCTTTTAGCTTTATGAAAAAAGCTTTTACGGAATAGGTTTCACTTCACATAAACGCCACATTGTCTAAATTAGTCAAAATCAAAATAGTAGAATGTCAAACGAACAAATTAGATTAATATTAACAATTGAGGAAATTCCGTTTCACGTTAGCTCTAAGCAAGTGTTCCTTCAAATTGACAAAAACGGGGCCTTATCACAAATCACGAACGTTATTAAATCGTTTGTCATTTACGACGTCATAGAAGTTGGCCACTTTGGTCGGTGAGCGATTTGAAATATACAATTTATGAGCTCTATCTGAAGACGATCACATAAATTTCGCGAAATTCGTAACGGTGTATCGTTGGTCTGAATTTAAATGTAACTTGTTGTGATGTGTCTGTCCGTTTTACTGACGTCGTAAATTCCGTTTCTATTATATTAATTTTATAATTTCATTTTTTTCCTATCTCAATATCGTTTATTTATAACCAAGTGCGATCACTGTGCTTGTACTGACAGCGAAGTAATGACTTTTTGTCATGCTATGTTGTGAAAATGTCACACACTACGGAGGTCATTGGATGATGTAAATTATAATGCATCCAAGGTTACACTGACGTTAATTTTTAAAAATGTAACAAGTTTGAATCAAAATTAAAAGTCGACCAAAGTTGCGGGGGAAAATCCTTTTTTTTCTTTTTTTTAAAAAAACGCTGCCCCTATTTTAAGATAGAAATATCTTGTGTTATAAGGGCGTTTTACAT
>DWHO01003434.1:0-12020 GCA_018247575.1 Eurytides lysithous rurik | reverse complement strand
TGTTTACGTTTATACTACTAATGTGAAACATTTTATTATTCAAATCATAAATTTCATAGTCAAAAAACTATATTATTAACTCACTAAAGGAAACTCTCAAGAAGGAGATCGTTAGTCAGTTTTAATTATTGAGGAAGGTGGCATAGAATGTAATTCGTCTGACGTTATGTTATAACAGCTAATGGATATCTACAACACTATATTGGTCGTTTACCTATTTGAAACCAATGAGAGGGTTGCCGCCGGTTATCACCCTTTAGATTTATTCTAGGCAAGGTATTAATAATTAATTAATATAAAATTTTTACTGCCATGTGAATTGTTTTTACTCTATTTATCTTTCAGACAGAAACAGGTGTGAATGTACCAAAAAAAAAAACAAACAAAAGTTGCTTAAAATTGAGACACCGCCCGTGTCTGTGTGTGACTGTGTAAGACCTAATTTATAAAAAAAAATGTAATAAAATCTTTTTTATTACGCTCTGGTAGCTCTAACACAGAAACAGAAACAAACCTTACTCGTTTCTATATTTAAAAACAAACTAACGGTCATATTCATAAAATATGCTAATTGAAGGTTTTAACCATTAATTCATTAAAGTGTTCTATGCTAGCTTATGAAACATTCGATAAAATTATTTATTCATAAACCTTCCATAACTAATATAATTTTTTTATGTATCAAAATGTTGCCACAATGAAATCGATTAGCAAATTGTCAAAAAATTATGTTGCGCACATATTTCTGCACACACCGAAAAGTGTCATTTTTGCTCTCTAAAATTATTTTATTGTAGGAAATAAAATAATTTTACAAATTAAATATTCTTTACTATATTTTTACCATATAATATTATGAAAATATTTTTATTACGCTGACAATTATCCGAAATTACGTCATAGCCATTGTAATTGCAAGCAAAGCGTCTTTTAATAATACTATTTTCTATACTAATCAGCTGTAGTGAGTCGGCCATCTTTACTTCATATCACTGTTACAATAGGGTTCTGGCTTCTATGACTTCATAATATATTTTATAGAACAGTTTAGTGCTAAAATTCTGTTATGTATAACACTTATGAAATCTTACTATAGAGAGCCTTTAGATGTGCAATAACTGTTTATAAATAAGACGTTAAGAGTTCATTCGCTATGGATATAAAAAAAATTATACATACGATATGTAACAAGATAAACACATTTTTTTTCATTTTTGATCAAAGCGGATGTATTAAACGGACTTATGAAAATTCGTATTCCATCCATTGAAAGTGAAAATATCGTCGCCAACGGATACCTTTAACACTATGAAGGTTTAATGGGTGTTGGAAAACTCTGACAGGGAGAATGGAGCTATATTACGGATAGATCATAAACGTGTAAATCATTGTTTAGAAATTTTTACATGAGTTTAATATAAATTATAGTTTTTTTATGATAACTTTTACTGATATAAAATCATATTTTTCATTTTTAAAAAGATCAATTCCGTCTCCCTTTGTGTCAGTAAACAGCATTTTTTCTAATACACTGGTTGCTATTAATCACGCTTTTGTTTAAACTTCTCTTACAGTTATTATTATGAGCGATACGCAGGTGTTAATTATACGTTCGTACCTGACAGAGGTCTATCTTGCGAAGGCTCTTTAGCTTTCCAGGCATTGCAATAAAAAAAACGACAGATGTTGCATTCATTGTGAACAACGGTACCTGACGACGGGAAAAAGCAGTCGTGTTTTTTATATATTGAACGAAATATTTTTTTCAATCTTTATTATTCCTATAAACAATAATCTCAGCATACTTAATATAGTTACTTTATAAACATACACCGAGGCAAAACGTGAACCTGTCCATAAGTGCACGTATATACAGTATTTGAAACGAGGGAAAGGGACATCTTACACGCGGATAGCAGTAATAATAATAATATCATGAGACATCTCACACTGCCATCTGATTCCAAACTAGGCAGAGCCTGTACTATAGTAACGAGACAACTGATTTTCACACATTTATAGATAGTTAACACCCAAACACAGAACAAATACTTCTGCTCATTCCATAAATATTTTCCCCTGAGTGGGATCGAACCAACAACGTTCGACTTTGCAGTCAGGAGTTACACTTCGGCAACGGGCGAAACAATAGAGAATAAATTTGTTCTATACAAAAGGTTATAAGTGCATACTTGAAAATCTCTCAAGGCTAGTGTCTAAGATAAAATTCTTATAAGCTACTTTATAGTTCGCATCGTATGTTGAATTTTACACTATAATTGCGGCTGTTAAGAGCTAACGTTTCACTTAATAGCGTTCGAAAGAATGGTTTAAGGCCACCGCTTGGCCGCCGCATGCGTTCCACTTACTACTTCACCAATTAAATTAAATTTAAAAAACGCGCAGTTGTTATACTGTATACCACAAACGAGCAAAATGCAACGGAACCAAGTTTGCTGCTCGAGAAAGTCCATATACGTGACGCACAGCGAAATAGATAGCTGTTTGCAAATAAACAAACGAGTCAATTCTAATTAACATTAGAACTACTTACTGATCATTTTGACCGGTTGTGTCAACTGCTCACGCGATTTTTTTTTACTTTCACTTTACATTTTAGAATTACGCTAATAATTTTTTTCAATTTTTTGTATTCAAAAATAATATAATTTTTTTACTATTAACACTTGTCATAGTACTTTGTCGACTACATACCACTTTTACCGGTTTTGTAGAAATGGGTATATGAGCTGATACTCATATTTACAATCACATTCGACACAAAATTGTCAACAATAATATGTTTGCTGCATTTATATCCCTATAAATGGATAACTATTTAAATATTTTAACTTCAAAACCCATATAGCAATAAGTGGTAAAATAAACGCCTACCATTTACCTTAGCACATTATATATCATGACTAGTGGGACTGAATCTCTTGACTGTTTTCGTCTAACTATATCTTCTTAATGGACCCGCCATAGACAGATATAGAACATATTTTCAGAAAATATGTTCTTCTCGAAGGGAGATGAGGTGAGATATAAGTTAATATCGTAGCAATAGAGGGAGAACATCATTTCATAAAAATATTAGAGGATATTCGGTAGTGTTTACATTATACATAACAAAACAATTAACACAACATTATTACCAGATATCTAAGTTTTTCAATTTTAAAAAAGTCAGTTGATAATGGCTTACCTAACAACTCGTATCATCTTGCACGAACGTAGAATGGACACTCCAAAATGACTGCTACGATGACGGTGTTGCCCACACAGGCAATTCTTTTTTATTAGTAAATACGTGTAAAAATAACTTCTTATGTCTTCAGTTGGGTGATTTGTACTTAAGTTTAAGGTAAGAGCACTTGTTATATCACGAAGATTTATCTGTCGTCTGCGAAAATAAAGTTGTGTCCTTTCAGCATATGACCTATGATTTTTATATTAGTGTTGTTTTGTCAAAGAAACTTAGAAGAGAAAACTTGCGAATCAAACGTTCTGAATCCCTACACAGGGGATTAATTAACCATAAACATGCACAGTAAATGGAAATTTGTTACACATATGCGGCTGCCTTTTAGTACTGTACAAAACCAAATTACGTTAGTGACCTCAGGAATGACAAACGATCAGTTAAAAATTGAAAATAACAACACGCACAAAGTCTACAAATTATAAAGGCGACTCGAAAAAATGTAACGTCACTGCATGCTATTACCACTCGTACGAATTGTAGCATGCATGATTCATGAAAGTTGCCCTATAATAAGCGGCTATTTAATTTAACTGCTACTTAGAGCGAGGCTGGTTGTACCGTCTATTAGCATTGTTACTGTTGGGCCTCTACTGTCCGAATAACATGAGTCAAGAGATGTTTTTTTAAGGAATTAAAATGACAAGGCGAAGAATTCGTGCGTCTCATGGGAAGCGGCAACTTCCCCATAATAACACTACATTTATTTTTAACGTGTTGATAACTTTTTGATATTGTAATACGCCTAGTTGTTACGCTGGTGGCAAAAAGGTAGAATAACTGGCAATGAAGTGGAAGACTATACAGACTTCTAATACTTATAAATCGATTATTATACATTTTCTATGACAAGTGGTATTATTAAGAAACGAGCTCTGGGAGCAAAATTGGTCAATTTAGAAGACGATTGCGATTTTCGGTTAGATAAGAAAATTCACGAGGCGAACGGGGACAAAAAAAATGTACGGCGATGAAGTCACGTTTGCGAAGCCAAACGGAGCGTGCAACAAGTGGCAAGAAAACGGGCGAATCTACGAAAGAGCGGACTCAACAAGTCCACGACGCGAGAAAGATTCAAGATTTATATGCGGCGTGGTAAAGATAGCCTTAAATGCGATTATAAATACGAAATAGAGCAAAATCTTAAGTGCTTTCACGAATACTTGAGCGCTTTTTGAGCAGAGCGGAATGCTAACCGTCACATTATCACTGACACAAATATCTGACAGTAATAAACAAATACTAAAGACAAATTCGCTATATATATTTGCTACCAAAGTTTTCCGACGTTATTTTAACTTAAATGAGCAGTTCCAAAAGGGTATTTTCGAGTCTCACGAGGCATTTGCAGAAGGCGATTAACCTCGAAACTGAAAGTCGGTAAGACTCGCGCTGCATTGTACGGTCAAGGTAAATCGGTCTAGCGTTTGATACGGACAAGTGATATTTTTCCACAATACGTATACAGATAATCGTTTATCGATAACAGCACAGTATGTTTTCGGCAATATGTGCGAGTGACGCCGACACGTTGGGTCCAGTGAGTTCGTGTGGCGATGCCACAACATTTCGTTCATAAGAAAGGCGCCCGCATATGAGACGCAGGATAACCAAGAACGGACAAACCGCACGCGCAAACTGGTTTCGGTGCACTATTATTATTAAGGGCTCGTGCCAATAAACGGGGCGAAACGTGCACCAACACTCAACAAAGCACCGAATCGCCATGTTAAAAGCCTTCAATGACAATATATACCGAAAGGACACAGAATGCAACGCCAAAACAAATAAAAAGCACACACGGTCACTTAACACCGACGTCTAGGTGTCTGCTGTAGTTAATCCATGCATAACACTATCACATCCATTAATAAGGCACTGTTCTAATAATAAGACTGTGTATATGAACGTTTTTGATAATATAAAAAAATATATATTTAAATTCACGAATTGAGCGTAACGGACTGTCTGCATCAGTCGGCCACGCGCGATGCCGGCGACTTGCAAACTGTTCCGTTTCGTTTCGAATCGGGCATCAACGGCCACGCGGACGCCCTACCACCTCCATCTCCCTCACTCCTTACGCTCGTAATAGGAGTGAAAGAGACAGACACGATCGCGCGTTGTTGATGTCTTATCGAAGGATAAAAATTTACAGCGACTTGAAGTATCAGTGAGAGAGAAACGAAATGGTAATGTATATATTATATATTAGTAGGTTTCGCAGGACATTTCTCATGACTTAGGGTTAATATTTACTATTTCAGGGACGTCCAAAAGAAACCACCGCCAATTGCTTTGTGCCTTAAAAAAATCAATTATGTCAAAAATCAAGTATGAATAAAATTTCTTTGATTCGTTTTCTTTTTAAATCCTTCTAATATTACCAGTGCGCTTATCTAAAAAAAATCTAAAAAACAATATGTTTATAATAATGGTTTTGGTTGATATAATTGACAAACCTATAGTATAGCGCGGCAATAAACTTGCACAATGCATCCTCATACAATAAACGTTTGCCCATCCAAAGCTGACCTGAATTCAGGCGTTATCTAAAAAGATCTCGTATCGATCACAGCGCCTATCTGAAACTGAACACAACTGTATCACGATCGGCCTGATATTAATACGCAACATTATTATCGCAAATTGGCCTAAATAAAAAAAATCACAACACCTTTAAAGTAGAAATTGAGAGAAAACGAAGGGATTATTATAAAGAGTTCAAAAATCTCATACCTGAGACTGGAAGATGTGAGTCACGGTGATATAAAAGGCAAGAGGATAAAATCACGTCAAATCAACGAGAAACTTGTTATGAAGTTCTAGTGCAAACTGAAAAAAAAGGTAGTAAAAAAGTAAACAAAACAGTTTTTGTGAGCTTAAGTATTAAGAAGAAACAGACTGGAGCAGTCTCGCATGACTTGATGTTACTCAATTAGAGGAAAGTGATAAAATGAAACAAAGTCAGCGTTGAGTTACACAATGCGTCCCTTGTTTTATTTGGTTGTTCTATTTAACGATTTTAAGAAATTTCACTAGAACAAAATAAAAAAAACATTGAACAGATATGTTTGCATTTGCATTTTTAAATGATTCGTGAATTTCGTATACCCGCGTTGATCCAGTTACCTTTTCAATTATTGCGTGTTTATATTACATAAGTTATAATATAAAACATAAGTTATTAGGCTGTACATAATGTGACAATCGACCTTCTAAATAATAGTAAAATCTGAAGAAGAGCAAGATTTAGAATAAGACAATATTAAGATTAAAATATTGCCTGTCGGAATAAATCAAGGAGGTTAAAATTGTACGTAATTAAAAGAAAAACCTATTTTGTAATAACAAGCGATGGAAACTTTGGAGTACAAATAAGTTTGAATTAGAATTTTTACATTTTTAATATCATCTGAGAATATAAATAACGTCCCGCAATTGAACTATTGTCAACAATACAAACTTTGAGCTGTTCCGAGAAACACCACCGGCGGTGGGAGTGATTGAAGAAAGCCAATTGGCAATCGACAATAATCCCATGTGTATTTATGCACTTTCTCCAATAACGCGTGATTTGTGGCAGGCGGTGATGACGGTGCGGATGCCGCATGTCAACTACAATTGTCTTTATATGAATGGAACACAAGTGATGTAGAAATCTGAAATTGACGTAATACAATGGCACCGTGTACTACCAGTGAAACCGCGATTAATTAAATTTAATAAAAAAGGCCCTAATAAAAGTCAAGGCATTAATATCCTCTCGTTATCGATACAGATTTGATATTTTATATTCCTAAACATTCAGTAGCCTAGGCAAATAATTCAACAAGCTCGGAAAACAGAAGTAGTAACCTAAATGTCGTCTTTATAAGAGCCTTAGATTAAAACTTAAGTAAAGATGTTAAGCCAAAATTGATTTTGTCACTTTAGAACATCGACTGTCGAAATCACTTGCCATGAATTTACGGTACAGACAAACTGATCAAGGATTTCGATTGCAGTAATAGTTCTTCGTCTTTCAATTGTCAATATTGATGATAACTTTTTTCATTGTTCTGCAAAAACAAAACAACAACCATTACAATAATTCTTTCACAATAAATTTATAATGACGATTCAAAAGTGCTTATAAAGGCCTATTTGAATAAATATATTTTGATGACTGATTTATACCGATTCAATAGATAATTAAAATATAAAATAATGATATTAAGGTAACCACACTCGGGTGAAAGGGTGCAAGTAGCACCCCGATCCGTCAGAGCTCCAATGACATTTGATTTTTGAAGAGCATCCCAGCAGCACAAGCAGACAAAAACATCAACAACAGATTGACGACTGATCTGGATCGACACACAGTGCCGCGAACCGATTCACGAAAGATGTTACCGACTTTCACTTGGCCCTACGGACCGTAACCATTAGGGGCATTTCTCTTTTTCACTTGAGGCAAATTGTGGGTCGATAATGCCGCACGAAGTGTAACATTTGGGTTTTCACCTATTTAGTGTCAGTACTGAGAAGGTCAGTGGTAAGAAGATATGCCTCCGAGTTGTGAGAGTCCTAGCCTAAAACAAAATCACTGCCAGTGATAGGGCTTTTGTAGTATATGCCTAGGGGACTACCCCAACATTGCAATAGATTCACGCAACATAACAAAAAATATATTTTTCATTTGGCGCCCTCGTCGTGCGTTGAGATCGTTTCTACCAAGCGCAATCTATTTAGTTATATATTTGTATATAGATCAAGGAGGTTTATCATCAGACGAACAAGTGGCTCCCCTGATACTAAACGAACACCGCTGCCAATGCATATCTGGAACATCAACTTGCAAATGCGTAACCGACCTTTAAAGTGGGAAGTCATTCTATTTATAGGACCTACAGATATTTATTAAATCTGGTCGTTTCTCTTTGTAAAGTTAAAGTTTGCACATTGCCGCTCGCTAATGTTCGGTTAAAATTTAATGTAAATTAGTAAATTAAAAACTTACTTAGAATCACAATGGATAAAGTTCAATAGAACTACGAAATAACGTTATCCCGAAAAAAAAATCAATGTAAGCTTTATTTTTAACCAAACAACTGACATACTGAAATATTTTAAATGTGTACTATTATAGACAATTAACTGCTAGACACAGAACAAACACTTCTGCTCATCGAACAAATAATTTGTCGTGAATGGGAACAGAACCTATGACCATTGTCTTTGCAGTTAGGGGCACTAACCACTGCACCAATGGACCAGTCGAAGTATTAAGGAAATATGACGTAAATATAATTCGACTTACACAATATTCAAACAGAAAATAGTAAAGCCTTTGCCGACTCACACATACAAACTGTAATACTCGCACATAAATCATAGTTTCTAACAATTTACTAAAGATAAATGTTGGTTCAAAAGTGAAAATCGAATCGTCAGAACGATGGCAAATGATTGATACAAAGTAATACACGTAATAAATTTCATTATCGTGGTTAGAGTTCGATCCCATCAGTCAACGGGGACGGTGTCAGAGATAAATAGTTTTCATGGTCTTCACGCGAATGGTACAAGAATCGACTGGCGTTTGACATGGCAGACCTCTCACCTTCACCTGGTAAACTCACCTTAGAAACAGATAAACATTAAGTGACTTAGTATAAATACAAACGACGCATAATATTAACAGATCATATGAATATATTTATTTAATGCTGAGGTTTAGAGAAGAGCATGAGAGGGATTAAAGAGCTGAACATCGAACTCGGGGACATTGAATTGGAAAGGCATATATCCAGCAGTGGATACAAAGAGATTGATCATGATGATTATTAAAGATTAAAAAGGATCAATAGTAAATAACAATTGCGATCAGTGGTCTAAAATACTACGCTTCGACAAATCAACGAATGCACTTCCTGATTTATAGTACATATTATAAGAGTTTCTTTCTTAGGACATATAAACGAACGTACGCAACGAACGTAAATTGTGTTGTAAGCTATTCATTATTTAGCCAAAAAAATAAAGTAAACTTTTAAACAATTTTGTAACGCTTACTTTGCTTATAAATTATGGACGTTTCGAATATGTATCGTTATATTTTCCACTATTCTTGATGAAGAACAGGAAGCGATGTTAGTCATAATCATAACGGCTAACCATATCTTTTTCAGCTTTTCAACTGAGCATTTTCGATCGACTTTCACACAAACAACGTAAAGTTTGCATCTTTATTTAAAAATGTTTAACATTTTATCCATGAACCCTTTTGTGCATTTAGCTCCGGAGTAATATTCGCAGTGCAATGTCGGCGACCATAAAGCGAAACACTAAACGTCCACACCCGTTCCACAGGCGATTGCTAATGAAGGCATTCGTGATGAACGCTTTTGCGCCATTTCCACGGAGAAATGAAACGGTAATTACTACAGAATTATTACGGTGACTTTCTATTCTAGACTTACATTTTCGTGAGCGGAAAATGTAGCAGCAGATGTTTATACATATTCCATTCAATTAGCAAATGATTAACACTTCTGTCAGCTTAAGCCTATAACCTAGATATGAAGAAATTGCTGTCTTCAATTTCGCACAACAGTTAAACTTCTCTGTTTGCTATTCACAGCTCAGCGCAAATAGATGTTCGTCGGTCACGGGTGTTTGAATGTAATATAGGATGCATAAATTGCGTAACAGTGCCGAGACGTAGAACAAAAAAGAGCGCTTCTGATAGCGCCAATACTTGTCGAATCTGACAGAGATCATGAGGCGAAAGCTCTTTGTGTTAGTAAAATAAAATTAAAAACTTATGTAAGTAAACGGATTTAACTAAACGCCGATCAATCGACCTCGGAATCTATTAAACACGGGCTAGATCAATGAGTGATATTCTTTACGTAATAGAATTTAATCGAATGTTATTAGATAAAAGCATTTAATACGTTCGTAACTGAATGTACAACATTACTGATGTAACTAACCCAGAAACAAATTGGCTACGTATTTTCATTTAGAAGTTATTTAGATGCAAATAATAAACGGTCATCTAAATGACATTGATAAGCGAAACTCATTAACTACCGTCAGAACCTCGTTTTAATTACTATAACAATAAAACACGGTGATTTTAAGTGATATTATGAGAAAAAGTGTACAGTGATCATGTAATAAAAAATTCTATCCTAAGACCAGGTTATTTTTGTACTCCTTCTTTTTTCATATGATAATATCAGAGTGAAAGTTTAGGTACACGAGGTTTCAATTACTGCATCAAGACCTACTAGACTAAAAAAATTGTTTAAAATGCAAATCTACATCGAATAATCTAAGAGAGGAATATCTTGTGTTGTCCATAAAAATATTTCCCTGAATCGGAATAAAACTCACGAGTAGCAATATTAAACCCTGGCAACTGCGTCAAACATATCATCAAACCTATGCTTATGTTAAACAAAAATCGATACAACGCAAGACCTATTTGTGGTTTCCACTCTTAATACGTTACACAGAACCAGCTAACCGGGGCTAACCAACTATCTATCAGACCGACCGGCGGCGTTTCGGGACGTAACGTAAATCGGTACGGCCAGCCGTGTCGGTAGGCCGAGTCGATTGCGGTGCGTCGGGCTAGGCCGACTATCCTTCCTGGAGCGGCTCGCCGGGGCGTTATCAGTTCAATTGTATCGGGTTACAATTACTCCGGCCACGCTTCCCGGTAACTGACGCGTCGCTCGGCGACTTCCGTGTTGCCTGGGCGCCGTCGGGTGACGAGCACGTGCACTTTCCACCGGCTCCAACGAGCTGCCACCGACAGGTTTCGCGTGGCAATTGTTCATACGCAAAAGAGCGAGAGTGAGTATGGGGTATAATAAAACGGACCCGTTTAGAAAACGTTTACGCGAATGGGCACTGATCGCAGGTACATTTATCCAATGAAACGCTTCGTACGTTAACGAATCGGCTCAATGTTCAGTCATAACTGACATTTGGCTAAATGAAATTAAAATTTAGGCCAAAAGGAAAATGTGCAATGAGATTTCTTTCAAATTTGCCACCATATGATTAATTACTTTATTATCACAATCAGTGGCGGTACTACCATACAAGTCCAAGCCTGGTTTTCCCTACTAAGGGGTAAAATGTATAAATCTTAATAAGCACATAACTCCCGAATAATTTATTTTTAAATTTGAGTGTTGCGGAAATTAAGTGCTAATTAAAATTTATAAATTTTCGTGAGGCAAGCCGGGCTTTTGGACTTGTATGGTAGTACCGCCACTGATCACAATATGATTAATGATATAAAAACGTAACGTTGACAACATTACGTTTCTATATCACTCCATTCTAAAGTGCCATCCATTCTATTCCATGTGTATGCCTAAAATGCTCAACCACTTGTGCTTGAAGGATGTTTATATTTAATATTAGTATTAAAATGATGATACTACGGTGATAGAGCCACACAGCTGTACCCGCTGCCGAATGGGCCGGCTCGAACCGGATTAGTACCACGACCTCAAAGAAAATCGACGTGAAGTGGAAGTGTCTTTTTGCTTCCGCATTTCCTCCGGTGAGTGAGGTGGCCGGTGGCCCAACCCCACCCTGCCCTTATTCCTTCTCTCACTCTTATTCCCGCTCCTCCTCTTCGCTTACCCCTTCGATCACCCTCTCTCTCGCTCTTAAAATTTACCCCCTTAAAGACTGGCAACGCATTTGCAAGTTCAGTAATATTGCAAATGTCCATGGGCGGCGG
>DWHO01003433.1:0-12020 GCA_018247575.1 Eurytides lysithous rurik | reverse complement strand
GCTTGATGCACACCTCCGTGACATAAACGGGCAACGTTTACCGGCAGAATTGTGCAGCTCTGTGAACATCACGGCCACTGTAATTTTATATGTCGGAAAATATTACAGCTCCGTATAGATCACGGTTAATATAGAAATATAATTTTCAAAATATTTTAAGTCCGTATCTCTCACGTTGGATGGTAGATTATTGCCATTCTCGAAATTTGCGTTTGCTTGTGTTTTTGTACCTAAATTGATTAAAAAAATGAGCATTAAGGGGTTAACTAGTGCCAAGTAGTAATGAAAACACTGTTACGGTTTAACACTTTCCAGCCGGCATGTACCATTAATGGTACAGTGAAAGAAATCAATTTAATGTGTATTTTTTTGCTAATAAAAAGAAAAAAGTTTGCAAATGAACTGAAATAAAACTATTTAAGCGGCTTAAACATAAACATATTTATTTGTTAGTGTTCTTCGAGATATGTGATTACGTGCAAATGGCGCCGCCCGATGAGACAAATTTGATTTTACAGAGTCACAGATGTCGAAGACAACGAATTCAGCCGCCCGCGGGAACGTGTTAAAGGGCAATGAAAGAGAAACTGGCATTTCTGCATAGAGTTGGCGCCACTACACTGTAAGCGCATGACGATACGCATGACTTACTCGACAAGTTACGTTACGTCCTAAAAAAATTCTCGAGAGTCCGCGAAGATAAGATTATAAGGGATATACAGTAAAAATCCACTTAAGCCAAACAACGTCAAGCTATTTACGTAGCACCGGTCCACAGGTGTCTCGTTCAGTCGAAACTGCCTTTCCATTACGACCGAGGTGAACCGGTGTCCGCACGGTGGCGGGGTCGCGTTCCGGGCCACTGCACCGCCGCGACTCTTGCGTTTTTCCGTGCCAAGGTCGGTAGCGGATGTCCGGCTTCGCTTTCCACTAACGCTTTTGTCAACAATGTCCACGACAGACATTCGACACGAATGTACTGTACGATCCGAAAAAGAGAGAATTCACTACTAACGTTCCAATGATCAAAATTTCACCGCACTTGGTAACAGTTTGAATGTTATCTATAGTATTATTAGGTGAAGAGGAAACGTTGGATTCCTTTTACAGCCTAGTGCGTAAAACAGTTTTTAACGGTGGTAGAGCCACGCAGCTACTCACAGAAACCACAATCTCTCAGAAAATCGGCGTAAAGTGGAAGTATTTTCACTTCCACGTTTCGTCCGGTGAGTGAGGTGGCCGATTGCCCATCCTCCTTCCTTCTCTTTTTCACTCCCTCCCCTCCCTACCTTTTCCTTTATCCGCTCTCCCCTTCCGCACCCCTCTATCCTCCTCCCTCCCTCTTTCAGAAATTCCTCCCCTTAAAAGCTGACAAAGCATTTGTAACTTCTGCAATGCTGCTAATGTCTATGGGCGGCGGTGATCACATACCATCAGGTAAGCCGCTTGCTCGTTTGTCAACATAAGGCATTAAAAAAAATTGTAAACATTTGCTGCAGAAAGTTTTAAATTTCAAAACGACACAAGTTATTTCCATAGCAGCCATCCATTTCAACTCCGTCTAACTTCACATCTAAAACCTTCTTCATCGTCATAATAGTGCTGTTTTTATTACTTTTCTATATGAATCACTTTAGTGTTAATCACTTCTAACAAATCTTAATTAACCATATCGTTAAATGTAACACTATAAAAGGTTATCTCTAATTACCGAAATTTGTTACGGCAATTATGTATAAAAACATAGTTTAACAAAACTCGATTACATTAGGTTAATTGCGCGCAATTTGAATAAACGTGGCTAAATAACGTAATGACGTAACGTTTACTTGAGTTATTGTTTACATAAAAACTGTGCACGACCTACGATGACTGTCTTTGAATCATTATTTGATTTGACATATATCAAAAATCCATTCCATTCAGAATACCCCCCGACGCCTGTTGGTAGATTTTTAAACAGCAAGATCTAAATAGCGTCGTCTGACTTTAGTTACAAGTTTAACCCAAAACAACCCTAATAATATCGTAATACTATGTATCATATAGGTTAATTCCAATGATATCAATTACCTAAATTATATTTAAACAATGGATAAAAATACTTATATTTAAAGGTTTAATTTGAAACCTTATAACATAGCTATAACCTAGTTATTAATCGGGAACTCAATTACATCACTCTTGCGATCAAGTTACGAAATATTTTTTTAGCAAACTCAGTTTCAACTCTTGCATGAATCATGCACAAAATAATAAATAACTAAATTTGCACACTTTACGAATTAGAAACAAACTTTACGACTTTTATAACAATAAAAGTTATTTTCCTCTTACAAATTGTAAGACCAACACAAGAGGCAAGGCAAGACAAGGAGAGGTTCATTTCAATATCTAAAGAGGACTCGACACACATTCCATATGTGATAAGTTTTTCTAACACGCCGTTTGGGTTAGTCCAGAAAAGGAATCGAACGAAAGGTAGGAATGTAATAAATTTTGAAGACGTGCAATTTTTTTTTTTGCATATTATAGTAAAAAAATCAAATATACAGAAGAGAAATACATATATAAACATTGAAATAATCGTTTACTTATAATATATATAAATAAATAAAAAGATAAAAAATATTTATTTCGTCACCATTTTACTTTAAAAGTATATCTCATCAAAACTACGAGTCACTGTAATTCGAAACATAACAATATCTTTTGTATATATAAAGTTTTAATAAGTTTAGTAAAATTTTTATATTAAATTCCGATTTATCTTCAATACAAAAATTATATTTCTTGTAGAATAGATATATATCCCTAGAACTGTACATAACAACTTACTCCCAACCAACGCCTAATATAATTAGATATAAGATAAGATATAAGTAAATTGTTTTTGCGTCAATAAACTAGTTAGTTGCCCAAATTTAATAATAGTAATTATAATGTCCTACCGACCGATTCGGGCGATGGCGACCAATCTACAAGAGATCAGCCAAGTGCGCAGAATATATTGTAGTGCACAAGCGTTTGCGCAGACACAGGTGCACTCACTCTTCCTTCACTCTCATAGCCCGATGGGACGGATAACTGACACTACCGGAAAGAGATCAGGCGCAATGGCGGTGTCATTAAACCGACCTCTTAATAACGACTTCTCCAAGCCACCGCTTGATGGCGTGGGCAAAGAAGCCGGGACCGACTTTTTACATGCCCATCTGACGCATGGACGCCCATCTAAGAAAGATTAATTTTCAGGCAATCGGCTGATCAACCCGTAATGCCTTAACTCAACTAAGAAATAACAAGTTGCCCTGTACAGGATTCGAACCCACGACCTCCGGTTTGTAAAGCGCGGACCTATACCACTAGGCCACGGAGGCAGTTACGTTAAACATATCATTAACGCTTCGAGGACGGGAGCATTGCACTAGGATCATCTCCCACGATCAATTGCAGATGTAGGCAATTAAAACCACAATACTGTAGACGACGCTTTCTTTTTCTTCCAATTGTACGGTTTTCTCATAATTAATGTTATACTATTCACTTATGTATTATTTAAGACATTATTTAGACTATGAATGATACTTTCGACAAACTGTCGAGAAAATCGGTAAATTCATCATAAAATCAATCATCATTTAGGTGGTTTTTACATGAAAAGGAAGTCATGCAGCTGGCATGACTGGCTCACCTGATGATGGGTCTAGACCGCTCTAGATATTTTAAAAGCACTTAAAAACAGAATTTTGTTTCCAACGAAATAGGTGCCTACTTTTCTTACTGTTACTGATTGTTACTAAACGAAAATAAAATAAGTGCATAAGTAAGTGCAGACGTACATTGATGATAAGCGACACATTCGCTACAGTATTTCGCTCACGCCTACTTTATTCTGTGCTGCGCTCATCATAATATATAAACTAAATTTAAGCGTATGTAGTTCGTACAAATGCCGCCCCGGGTGGAAATCGAATCCTCGACCCGCGACGCCGCAGCCAATAGCCAATTGGCAACTTCGTCAAACGGGTAATCAATTGGTTGTTAGTGACAAAATAGATTTGTTATTAGACAAATGATCTCTTCAGACGATATCGAAATCGCTTTCACAATATCATTAACATTGGATTGACATTAGATTCTATAAAATGATATGAAAATGATATAATGAATATTAAATTAAGTGACAAGTGAAAGTAACATAAATTATAATATGTACGCTAATGGTCTTCTTAGTTAGCACAAAATCAATATTTACATTCACATCTATTTTTGAATCATGATTTAAGTAATTATATAACATTATCTACGTAAATCTAGCAGTTTTGAATAATAAAATATATTCAAAACTGAATAATACCTAGAGGCCGTGAACCCTACAAAGTGGTCGAAATGTCGGGAATTTTAATTTGCAATTAGAAATGAACCCGATGACATTCGTCATGATAGGTTCAATTACCTGCGTTTGCGTAAATGCGAGAAATTATTAGAAGAGAAGAGACTTATTATTTTAATAATTACCAAGTAAGTAATGCATATATACGCAGGTGTGTATACTGTATATTATAATTATTTTTAACCATTTTAAAATATTTTTATACAATAACCCCTACATCTAAGAAAATGCAAAATCATAGATATGTATAAACACTGATACTTGTCGTGTAGTAAAAGAATCGAATCTACGACCTGCGATAGCTCAAAACAATAATTTTATGAGTGCCTACGCGATGCCAGTAACTAAGCTACTAAGCTGTCAAGTTTTTGCTAAATCCTTGAGTTAATTGGCTAATGTTTCTTTAAACGAATTATTTATAATACCTACTATATTTTATGTAGCTAATAAAATAACAGAGCCTAGCGATATTGGCGGTAGTACCGCCACTGGGAGATAATGGTAGATAGTAGGTAGTTCCTACTATTAGCATATAATTCCCGAATAATTTATTTTTAAATTTAAGCTTTGCGAGAATTATATGCTAATTAAGATTTATAAATTTTACTCCTTAGTAGGGCAAGCCGGGCATTTGGGTTTGTATGGTAGTACCGCCACTGTTATCTCTAGGTGATGAGCAGAATGTAAACCTAAGCAATTTTAGCATATGAGATTTGAAGTTTTAAAATAGCATACAGGCTAACGCATTACCACCATTACTCATCACCATTAGACCGTGATTCTCGGTTAACTAAAACACATAAGAAACAAAATATTGTCTATTAGTAAGTATAAATAAAAATAAATATGTTTTAATTCGGATATCAACGTCCATATAGTACACAGTCTGTAAATAAACCAGAGACTTATGAGTCTATTGCAATTGACAAGCGTACTCCGTAGTTGAGATCATACGATGACCAAACGAGACCGGGCGGAATCCAAATCGGCACACACCATTTTAGGTGTGCCACCATTCAAGAGCGACATAACTGACACTACTAAAAACAAAGTTCTTGTGGTTAACAGCTACTTTGTGTCGCCAGGATCATTTACGTGGACAGTTAACCATAACACTAACTTGATTGCGTCACCACCAGATACAACAGATGCTTACAAAACTTACAAAATACTACGTGAACCAATTTGGTTCTTGTTTGCTCTAACGGTGATCTAAGTCGTTCATCTTGCATTAATTTAACGCATAATTTTACAATTCAAAATACCTATATGAATTTTAATCAACACATAACTGGCACGCTTTTCGAAAGTCTACATGACATGTATTACACATTTTGCACGAAGCTGCTGATTACATTCTATTACGCTAATGCGAAACCAGACCATATTGATTCGAGTTTCCAAAGACACGATATAATTTAATGACCCGGTGTTAGCATGT
Source organism: Eurytides lysithous rurik (assembly GCA_018247575.1). NCBI lineage: Eukaryota > Metazoa > Arthropoda > Insecta > Lepidoptera > Papilionidae > Eurytides > Eurytides lysithous. Next base: position 6,183 of record DWHO01003433.1, on the reverse strand, counting down.
ATATGTCCAATGAGACCGCCAGTTAAAGCAGTCGATAGTTGCGACCCTATTTTGAACCAATACAAAATTAGAGTTGTTAAACCCTCCTTAAAAGTCCACGCGAAAGTAATTGCTCGCACACTTGAGATGATTAACAAAATAAAATCAAAACACACCAATACTGCAACATCTCAGGATATTTTCTCTCATAAAAGAGAACTTAACTTATATTATACAAAAAAAAAAAAACTAATAAATGAAAAAGTGATGGTAGTTTGAGTTAACTATTTAAGAAGACTCGCTAAATACAATTAGACAACCCATAGCTTTACGAACGACGCGTGATTTGTGTGAGGGTGGTTGTGGTACTTACCATTCGTTCCCGCTCATCCTCGACGGTGCGTATGAGGTGGGCGAAGTGCTGAAGCGAGCGACCAATCGCGCGCTCGTCCTCGGTCATCGAGGCGCCGATGCACGCGAACTCGAACTGCTCCATGCTGCTGGCCAATGCCAGCTGCGCCGTACCAAGACCTGGAGGAAGTGAGTCTAATTACACCTCCGCATACCACTCTGTGGAGAGTTGTATCCGAATTGCTGGAGTATGCTGAATTGAAAGTGAGCATCTGAACTCCATAATTAGGACTCTAATTAATGTCACCTGATCTCTTATGTCTGTGTGTCTGTCTGTCTTTGCACCTGATCTCTTACCTACCTGTCTACGGAAGTAAAGGATCTACAAGTCGGAAGTAAAGGAAGAGATTCACTCTTCCTTTACTTCCGACTTGTAGATTGGCCGTCGTGGCCGAAATCAGTGACATTACATATTACATTAGGACTCTAACATTGAAACATATACGACGACGTTGTTTCCCGGTCTGGACGATTATATCTACTACTCAATGATAAACTCTTGGAATTTCTGAAGCTAACTGATTCCCACTCTGGTCCCATCCTATCTATACATGACTTCATACTCAGGCAGCCGTCAGATGTATTATTTATTCTTATAGCAGAACGCAGACCTTTAAGACCAAAAGACAATTACGTTTAAACATTACCTTTTGGCAGTAAAATAACTAATCGTGAATTGGTGGCCGCTTTAGTTTTTTTTAACGGTATTAGTATCAAGGATTAGTATAGTAGTAGTAAGTTATTATCGTATTAGTATAATACATAGGTTCTTCTAACGTCAAAGTGTTTAACAAAAACTTACTGATTAGCATGTTAACAAATGCTTACAAAAGCATTAACGACATGTTGTAGAATAAGTTGACACGCGACAACTCTTTGCCGGGAGGTGTTTTACATGAGAAAGCTTGTACTCGTACAGCGCTCATGTTAACATGGGACCTATCTCTGGAATGGGTTAGTTGGATAGAGGTCTATGTCTTTGTCTATCTTATTATTTATGTACTAGGTCTTGGAGATATTTTTTTCTGCTAAAAGACAAAAAATCCTTTAAGGGCTGCCCAGATTAGTCAAGATATTGGGATGTGAATGATCTCCACCTGTTCTTCGTCGGAAATTTAAAAACGGATGAAATCCATTAATAAGTTACATTTCAACAACGTGTACTATCCTTTCAAATACACAAAATCATAACCGAACAAAAAAAAACAAATTATAGTAATTAGTTAGTTGTCAAATTTTACTTTTAGCCTTGTTTAGTATTAAACGATACCTGCCTTGATTGCTTGGCTGAAGTGAGCTTGCAGAAAACAAACGGTTCTTAATATAAATAGTTATGTTCGAACCAAAGTTATTACAAAATACAAAAAAAAATTAGTACCGACGAACTCGATTTAATATTTTACGAAATCTTTGTGTCTGTAAGTTTTTCGTGTATGTGTTTTTTTTTTATCCAATGTAATATTATGTCGCAACTTTCGCTAAATGTCGAAAACTTTCGTATTATGAAACGATGCAATAAACCGTGCGCTGAAGTCAAAGTAAACTTGCTTCGCAATCCCACTGAAACTGGACACGCAAACCGATATCGTTTATTGCAAAAATAATAGCATCTAGAATCTTCTAATTCCTGCTAAAAGCGGGCAGTAGTTAATGTAAATATTATTACATTAACAATTATATTATAAAACATTACGATACTAAAATAAATATAACGAATACTTACATACTTATTTACTTATTTAAAAAAACTTGCCCCTAATTGGATTCTAAGATAGATATACCTTGTGTTACAAGAGAGTTTTTCATACATAAATTTCACACAGACAAACGCCCAGATCCGGAACAAATCTGTAGTTCATACAAATATTTGTCCCGGGTGGGATTCGAACCCACGGCCTGCGGTGCCAAAACCAATAGTAACTGTGACAAACAGGTTTTTTTTTATCGTTTCTTAAACATGCAGGTTTCCTCACGGTGTTTTCCTTCACCGTTGAGCGCATGGTAAATCGGCACATAAATTTGCTAATTATAAATTAACAAATTCATTGGTGCCGGCAGCGGGATTTGAACTCAGGTTGCTCGAGTATATTGAATTAAAGCGAGCGCCCGGACACTGAGCTACCACGTCTCTACTATTACATACTACAAATAAAATGAAAAGTAAAGAAAACATGTGTAGCTATAAAGAAGACAAAATGTTGCCTACTTTTAATAGTGCAGTTAAAATAAAATTCTTAATATAAATTCAATATAGCATTTTAGCAAAAACAAAAAAAAATAACATTTTTATACTTTACCTTCAACGGAAGTACCGAGTTGCGAGTCAATGGTCAAAGTAAGTACCGCAGATACAAGCAACACCGGACACACGATTAGGACGTGCAACATTCTGACGGACATTTCAATTGTCATATTAAACCGATTTGGTCATTTCTTATAAAAACTAATAATGATTGCATCAGAAAATATAATTATCTCGATAAAACAAAAAAAACAACTTTTGCAACTGTTTTTTTTTTAATTGCATTACAATGCAAAACCACCTATGATTTTCCCGCCACTGCGTTAGGAAACGCGCCAAAGTCAAAACAACACACGCCGACGGACACGTCCTCGATTTCCAAGGATTAATGGAAACGTCCACTCGGTTTTGTCTTTGCAAATGTTGTGGCGCAGAACTTGCGAATCTTCGTTGGGTGTGACCAAAGCGTCGCGCTCCGATGAACGGAGCACGCTTCCTTGCGACTCATGTGAACCTTTAAGTTGGTTAATCGATCCAACATTACTAAAAAATACACATTTTATACCTACTTATGTTTTTTATTTAAAGTATCCACGTTTAAGATTAAAAGTGTAACTAATATATTGCAAATTTATTCTTAAGGCTGTCTTCTACGAAAAACAATACAATAATCATCAAGAACAATAATCAACGCTAGTGCCGCAATCAGACTAAATACAATTTTTATTATGATGAGGTCATCGCCCAAAATCATAAACCCCACTTTATTGAGTTAGAGTGCATCATACAACTTAGGAGTCAAAATGATAACAATTTATGTGGTGACTGGTTATTTTAAAACCTTTATATTAGGCACGATATTATAAAGCACACTTTTTTGGTCGAAGGGCTTTCACGTTTTCTTTTGTTCTAGGAGTATGGTTATTGCATTTTAAGATAGTAGTCATACATTTGAACTGAAGACACGAGTTTAAAGCTGCTCGACAATACGCTAGGCTCTTCACGCAGAGATATGAGATTGTCTATTACCTGTCATTATAGTATATGTCCATGCCCTGTCATTACGCTGGCAACATTTACCTTCCTTTATGGTTTAGGCTGACGAACGAGCGAACGGCTCACCTGATGGTAAGTGTTCACCGCCGCCCATGGACATTTGCAGCATAAAAAAACTAGCAAATGCGATGCTAGCTTTTAAGAGGAGGAATTTTTGAAAGAAGGAGGAGGAGAGAGGGAGCGGAAGGGGGGACGAGATGGAGTAAGAGATAGGGAAGGGAGTGAGAGAGGGAAGAAGGGGAGGGAAAGGAGTGGGCCACCGGCCGCCTCACCGGACGAAACGTGGAACACAGTAATGCTTCCACGACACTGCTTGACGGCAGCATGACTGACATGTCCACTGAATGACTACTTCTTCTTCTTTCAATGGATTTGATAAAACAAGCCAATCGGACGCCTAATGATATGCGACATGCTCATACGTACACACGCAATGCCACTATTCTGAACCTCGCTTCTCACCAAAGATAAAACTGGTCTGCCTCTATGCCCAAAAATGTCCTTAAAAGCATTGCCAGTTATTATATCACAAATATAATATAATATTGTGCAAATACTTCCCTAAGCCGACTCTGTAAAAGATTCCTGCAACATAAAATTGATCGAGTGACAGTTTCACCGCACCTTTCTTTAGTAACAATACATATAGTACTACTTTTCTGGGTTTCAAAGTAATTTAAATGAATATTGAACCAAATTCACCAAAGCAACCCTACCATTGGCACCGTGCTTAATTTGATACAACTTTTTACTTATATATGCTTGATACTTTACTTTTGCGTCTGTTAATAAACGTACTGTATTTAATATATTGCATGTGAGCAAATTCTTATTAGGCACCCAAAGTTACCCTCAGAAGAAGCATAACATTTATTTATATTTCATATAAATTATATTAAAAGTTTAAAGACCTTATAATTAGTGATGATACAAAAAAGGTTTTTTTATTGGAAACTCATAAGATAGACATCGTATAATTATAAGATAAACATGGGAAGATTCTTATTGTGTTTTATTATTATTTCTCGTTAGTTTTATAACCGGTCATAGATTGATTCATTTAAAACACACGATGTGTTATGATGTTGTACACACGCACGTATTCACTGAGTCACTTTGAAACGAATTTTTTTATAATTATCGGTAAAAACGATGTTGAAAAATCGTTAACAGAACATTTTATGAGTATTATACTTATTAGCACGTAGAACAAAGTAACAAAAATATATAACGGGAAGGAGGCATTTGCAAATTCTAAAATCTCTCGAGTAATTAAAACTTTAATTTTAGAGCACAAAACAACCATCACTTTCTCACGCGGTCTTGGAAAGGCGCCTCTAATGTTACAGATTCTGAAACTCCTTTAATTACTAAACCCAAAATTACATGAGACACAAATCGATAAACATGAATGGACGTACCCTGCACCTCAAACAAAGTAGTGATAAATGTTCATGCCACTGAACCAGATAAGAGTAAGGCCATCGATTCCACATAGTGATTAGCAGTTCTAAAATAGTCTTATTCTTCTACCGTTACCTTCAGCTATTCTACAAACTAATATCTCTTTCAACGTTTGACTTCTCTTTGTTTGACTCGCTTGTCCTTTGATCATTGATTCTTCCACTAATTGGTTTTTATATTTTTAGGAATATCGCTAAATATTTTAAAAATATGGTAGCACCTATTCTCAATTATCTAAATTTTGAGAGATTATAAAAAAAAGGCAAAAACTGATTTTCCTACGCGTTACCAAATTCGAGGCTTATCCTCAACATTCTTTCTGAAATAAGCACAAAGAGCATGGCGTCGAATGAGATAATTAGACGGTGTACGGTTTTGTTTATCTCCCGATCAGTATAATGACGGCATCGCGCAAAATTTATTGTAAAATTAATAAAACAAGTGCGTATGAGAGACGGGATATTGCCGTGTCGATAATAATATTGATTGCACCGAAGAACGCACCCTTGTTGTTTATATTTTTATCCAATTACGGCATGATATAATCATAATTTAATTTTTAAATCTGCCCAGTACCAGTTGACATATTTAGATCAATCTACTGAAAAAACGACAATAAAACCTGAGGTTAAATGTACATCTGTATTTGTTTATTTTCTTTTACTGGAGAACTTTTTGAATCATATTGCAATAACAACAGCCAAATATAATTTTCAACAACTTAATGGACGATCTTCAAAATGGCGGATTTCGAGTCTTTGAAGTTTTATTAGTTCAATTTAAAACGCAGATTTAAATAAAGGTGACGTGAGGTACTATATGAAATCGCTAATCACTATTTCTTTGTAATGTACAAACAGGCACTTCGATTATATTAAAAAGTTAAAGATTACACGTAAATTTAATATATCTATACCAATGATAGATTCCCGAGAATATTTGCTAGTATAAAGCAGGTACACGAAGACGTGCGATCCCAGGGATACCCCATCGTATCCGTTCGCCGCCTACACCACCCACGCACGAAGCAC
>DWHO01003432.1:0-12022 GCA_018247575.1 Eurytides lysithous rurik | reverse complement strand
AAGGAAGAGCGGTTTTCTCTGACACAGGTGCTTCTGTACCTAATAGAGAAAGTCGACACCTAATTTGTAAAACCAAAAATTTTGAACCGAATAAAACATTTTCATTTATTTTTAAGTGAGCTCTATACATCCTGCAGTGGTGTCTTACTTTAGATACTTATCTTAGGTAAATAAAAACGTATAAAGAAATGTGAAAATGTAAATACTTTTACAACGTACTGCGGCAAAAGTTGCTGGGAACAGCTATATATATTAGTAATTTTATTCATCTATTGTTTTTGGTGCACCTCGTTTTTTATGTTTTATTTCATGTTGTTCATTAAATAGTTCAGAAATATGTAACCTTTTATCGTTTATTATTATTTTTTAATTAAACACTCACCGAAACAAAGAATGTTAATATAACGACTATAAACATCACTTGCTTCATGCTACTCTATAGAAAATTACTCGATTAATCATTCAAGTCGATTAATTGCATGCATGCATTCATAGCATGAATTGCTTTGATAAAAAACACAAAATGTCATGAATAATTATCGTTATTTTAAATCGTTGCACATAAAGTAACAGAATTTACCAAAATTTAAATATTTTTAACGATGCTGTGAAAACAATATCAACGAATAAAAAAAAATATACAAACAAGGTGATAACAGTATCTCGTTCGGGTTACATAACATTTTTATTGTAAATGAAAGTTATGAAGGCCGTATGCCCACTGATATAAAGTTATGTAACAGAGTATGTCCAAGGTTTTTGTACTTCATAAAAATACTGCAGAAATTTTCTACATTGATTCCAATATGGCCCCTACTAGAAAAATACTTATTAAATAGGTATTAAAAATGTTACTCGACTAGAATTAATTTCACATCTTCCACTGATTTACGATCAGTGTAAGGTGTAAGATACTACAAATATAAATATCGTTCTAATTCGTAACAATTAACAGAAAGGATCGAAAACACCGGTTTCGTTCATTCTTCACAATCCGCATCGTGGCATCATCACAAACTCAAGGTTATAATTTCAATTTGTTTTTATAAAATGTATTAACCGACTTCATATAAATCCTACTTTCCTACTCGTTTTAAGCACATGTTCGCAGTGCAAAGTGTAATCAGGATGAAATTTCTGAGGAAACCCTAACCTTCTGAGGAAGCCTTGCGATATACCGTTTACAATAAAAATACGCATAATTAGGGAGAACTCGAAAACTACTCGTCAAATCTTACTAAAATTTATATGGGACCACACCACAAGCACCAGCTTTAAAATATAATACGAATCATCAAAATCGGTACACCCAGTACAAAGTTATGAGGAAACACACATAAAAAATACAGTCGAATTGAGAACCTCCTCCTGTTTTGAAGTCTGTTAATAAAATCAAGCTGACTATAACTTAAATAACAATACTAACCATATTTAAAAATATGTCATATACTTTGTGTACAATAATAATACATCACGATGTGTGTCAGGAGATTTTATAACGAAACAAACGATAATACTGATAGTTGTGTAGTTATTAGAGTTAAACTGCATTAAGATCTTTTTCCTTTAAGTTTATTTTTTTAATTGGTAACCGTATGTTTTGGTATATTTTGCAAAAAGGGAAATATATATGCGATAAATGATCACACTTTCGAACGGCGAGAGAGTGGGTATGCAGTTAACTCTCTTATAACAAACTAGATATATTTACCGAGAAATGAATGACATTTGACATCGTTTAAAATTTACAATTTCAGTAAAGTAACATTCCATTGAATAAAAAAAAATATGTTTTACATATAATATTTTTTATCAAAACATAATACCGACTACGAAATTTATGGACGCAAATTTACTCGTGTCATTTCACACTTATACTCTGACGTTATCCACGACTTAGCATGAGATTTTTTTTTCAATCATAATGTTTTGTTATGCGCGAAAAGCGCGCCAATCAATTATTTTTGTTACCATTAATTAATTTTACTTTTCAAAGCGTACAAACTGTTCTGTCAAAATGTTTGGTTCCGCGGCACGGATATCAGTCATTAGTGTAAGCCGTTATGAATTGGATTTAATCTGTATTCGACAGATCACTTAATGTGAATTGTGTAGCGGGTCTAAATTATTTTTTAACGGCTTTGTAATTTAGTGTTGTACGATCTCTTGATTTGACCTTCTATTAAACGTGCCCACACTAAAACACGTGACCACATTAGACGTGCCTTGGGAACTTTCAGACGACGAGCTTCACTGGTTAAATACAAGTGGTCAACAAAATATAAAACGATTCCCATTACTTATTATTTAAAATTACTACTTTTGTTTCTCTTTTTAAGCCGATCTTCCGTAATATCTTGGCACTTTTTTAGCTCTTACTTTTGGCTTGGCTGCTGCACTGCGATCAGACATAACAGAAATATAAAGGTTACCATTTTCGGTTTCAGACTTTATTTTTTTATATCAACTGCCAAAGCGATGGCAAATATATGAAATTATTGAGACAATTGTACAAGCTGACTAATGATCGTTATACCCCATTACGACCGATGGTAATAAAAGTATTTCAAGATAAAATATCTGAATATGCCATATTGCCGCTAATGGAAAGGAAATATAAAGAACAGGAAATAGGGAAGAATGCAATCGATGCAAATGAAGGAATTCGCAGGAGCATGCAGGAGAAGCATCTGAGGAAAGTCCGCGAGATCGAAGAATTTATCAAAACGCATCCGCTCACGACGAACTACTTCTACGACGAAATGCAAAGAATCAAGCGACAGAACACAGTGAAGGACGACCTGAGGAAAATGGTCACCGTTTTGGAGAGTATTCCCGAAATGAAAAAGGAAATATTGGAAATGTACCGGAAGTTGATGAAAAATGTGATAAAGATATCGGACTTTTGGGAGCGCAATCCGAACGATTTAGTTATTAATCCTTTTGGAGGGAATGTCATTGATCCTACTTACGGTTGAACTATAGGACTTCTCTCTAGCCCTAATATGATTTGCATGTAATTGATAAATTAATACTGCGTAAAATAATTATGCCACACATCATAACTTGACGTTCATATCTCTGATCCTGCGTACAATTAGTATTAATTCACACCAAAAATCTCTCTTACCCGGTAACACGATAGTTCTGTTACATTTTTAGAAATGTAAATGGATTTCTATTATATATTTTTGTCATTTTTATATGAATATAACTTTAAAAGAATATTTTTATAAAGTAAGTAACCGAAGGTTGAAAATGTTGACGACCCAGGAATTACACTGAGCGCATAGTACTCACGCTGTTACCGGGCTAGACTGTAGATGTCTTTGATCTTATATACAATTTGACTCTAGTACTTACAGCACTTTCCTATTAAGAGCAACAGTACCGCCTGGTCGGAAGCCCGAATTACTCATCCCTTAGCGAAATGACTTAAAGAAGGAAAATAAAAACTCAAGATCAGGTTACGAGTGTAATAAAAACAGTTTAAAATAAAATGATTTTAAGGAATTTTATCATTTTTTTTTTACTATGACTTATTCTATTTACGCTGTTTCTCTTTAGCTGTATTCATTACGTAGACTAAACGCGGTGAAATTTGTCTCAATACAGAAATCAAACGATATAATTTGGAACCGGGCATTATTTTCGTCTTCACTGTTGCCTGTAGATCAATATTCAATATAAAAAAAGTTATTAAATGTTTTTTTTGGTTCTTCTGTCGCCCATCAATTTAATCGGTTCTGAATTGGCATGCTGAATACGCAAGCACAAATCTTTATTAAAAATTCTTAATCTTGAATTATCACCAGTGGCTTATTACTCTCTTAAACCTGGTCTGCGCTTTACAAAAACGGAGGTTGTGGGTTCGAATCCCGCGGAGGGACACACAACAACAACACAATGACTTTGTGTTGTTGTTTCTTAATTAGATAAGGGCGTTACTGGCTGATCACCCGATTGCCTGAAAAGTAAGATGATCCATGCGTCGGATACGCATGTAAAAATCGATCCCGGCATCTTGTCGACGCCATCTAGCGGTGGCTTAGAGGAGTCGTTATTAAGAGGTCGATTTAATGTCAACGCCTCTGCGCCTTGTCTCTCTCTGGTCGTGTCGGTCATCCGTCCCATCGGGCTATGAGAGTAAAATGAAGAGTGAGTGCACCTGCACAAACGCTGGTGCACTTCAATATATCCTGCGCACTTGGCTGATCTCTTGTAGATCGGCCGCCAATATTTATCTAGCAAACAGAACTAGTTATTGCTAATTTCTTAAATTCCTTTGTAGCTAGTTATACTTACAAACTTAGGTGTTAAATCGTCCTTTCTCGTTCTTAATGTAATTCCTGGATCGTCAACATTTTCCACCCATACTGAATCCCAATAGTCCTTAAAAGTTCAATAATTAATCATTTTGGATCATTATATATTTTGAAGAATTTAGCGTACACGGGGAATAGAAGTGACCTGGTATAGTTTCAGTTCATATAGAGACAGAGCTCAGATAATTGAAATTTATATATTATATATAAACCAGTTATTATGTAATTTACCTTTACATAATAATTTTATTTTTATTCGACTCTCGAAGGCCCAGCCTTTGTCTGTGTGAAATGTATGTGTCTAAAACACCTTTATCCTTAAAACATTATACTTAAAGTTTACACACTACTGCTTGCCGGTTAAATCCCTGCTAATGGTGAAATACCATCCTAGGCGGTGTCTGATAAAGATTCCTACGATTTATGTGTGCAGGTGTATTATAGTGTATAGTCCTATGGGGCTCTCCCCTTGTAAATCTTCAAAAAAATACCAACCCCAGTTCTTAATATCTTCTTTCTTACAATCTCTTCTGTGTCGACGCTCGGGTTTGCGGCTTGGAGTCTTGCGGATGCCCTCGCTACGGCCAAAACTAATTCCGGCGGTGCCTGTAATATATTCGCGGCAGATTTTCATGCTATCTTTGTGATCCAATATGATTTTCCTTTATATTTATAAAGTAATGAATTCGAAAGAAATGCAAACTAGGTGATGCGCCAAAGAGGGGCATACCAACAAATATACTTTAGGACTTAATATTAATTTAGTAAAGTAGTATTTAGTAAAGTCAATACTAAATTAAATCTTTACTAAATCCAGACTTCCCCACAACTCACATTTGCAATTTTACGACTACGTCCGCTTTTCGCATTTTTGTATAATTTCTAAATATAATGCAGCAGTCGCGAAGCCGTGGACAAAACTGAGTTAGGTTATAAATGAGGTACCAGCTAACTTAGAATTACGGGTAATAACGGTAAGAGACAAGCTGAGTTTTTCTAGAGAAGAGCCTGACCACTTATAGTTCCAGCAGAAATCTGCAAACATCATTGTGATCCTGTGTCATGTCTAATTGTAGCATAACTAATGAGCATAGAAATATATCTGCTTATAAAGAATCGAGAGATAGAGAGGAAAGGAACATTTTGCGCTATCAAGAACAAGCGTGCCGTTTGCGTCGCTTTACTGAATTATATAAAGGAAATGAATGGCCATCTTCTCGTCCGAGAAAGTATCCCGTTTTCACAGATCGGGGCACAGGAGAAATACTATTGCTTTACACTTTTATATTTTTGTACACAAGTGAGTTGCAGAGGGTAAGGTTCTTGAATATTTTTCTATTTAATTATTTGAAAATTAGTTTCCACGGTCCACCAAAACATTTTCATCCGATCAATTCCTAACCTGAAAATAGTGGGAGCTTAATGTAGATACAAAACTTAGTATTAATAATACGGATAAGTCAAGTCAATACGCTATATTCCGTATGAATGTATAAATAATGTAAATAGTTATTTTACGACAACGGGAAGTTTGTAGGCAGCAGTAACCACTCGAAGTCATTAGAATTTACTCCAGTGCTGTCTTCAATCGATAAAAAAATAAAGGTCAACTAAAGTATACCTTCACAGGTGTTAGGCGGTCATCTTTTGCGTCTTTTTTATTCCATCTCTTTTGGAGGCCCTGTAAAATAACCGTGTTTTTGATAATTAAATTTCACCTACGGCTTTGCACGCGTTGAAATCTTTCTATTCGTTTATTATTATTTTGTTTGTTTATTTATTATAATATTTTCTTGTTTTTATTTATTTTTATCTAAAACGGTTTTTGTTTAAAAACTTGTATAAATTTTCCCATTCTTCATTTTTCTATCGGGAGAGAATTAAACAAGATAACTTATCTATTTGCTTAGTTTGTTTGATTTGTCTTTGCTTGTTTGTTTGTTAGCGCAAAGTTATATTATAGTATCTCTCTATGTCCAGTAATTACTCTGGAAATGTTGTCCTACAGACCGGACCACAGTTGTTGTTACAGATATTGTTTGGCGGTAGATTAACTGGCAATGACTCCACACACTGGTGTAGACGTTAACATTTAGTAGAGCTAGAACAGGTGTAACAAAAAAAGGTTAAAACTTACTCTCCTATAAACATAATTATCGGACATGGACCGTCTTCCTAAGTCATCATAAACATTGGGCTGTCGATGGTGAACGTTTGCCCCTAATAAATCCGTAATATCTCCCACCTTTTTTTCAACAGAATACTGCTCATTTTCACTCTAAAGAAGATTTAAAATTGATTCATTAATCCACAGACGAATTGGTAAAAAGTACTCTTATTGTATATCCGTATATTCTTTGCTAAGCATAAAACTCGTACAAACACGTTATTCTTTAAGTTTACCAAATTTGTTATGTATCGACTACAGAATTACGTTTGCTGCTTCTTCACCAAAAAGGATGGTGTCACCTGTGTTACAAACATTCATTTAATTAAAGAACAATATACAAATCACTTTATAAGATGGTTACATGTTCCACCCTTCTTCAGAACTTTTAACTATTTTTGCAGTGAAAAAGAAGTAAATAAAGAAAATACCACCTTCAGCCTTTGGTCGTTTAAAAACATCATCGAATCTGCATCCAATTCGAGACTGTTTATTTGTGCTTCATTATTATATTCCAAATCATCGTTTCTTAATAGATCATTATCAAATCCGAAATAATCATTGCTTATCAACTCTTCAACGCTTGAACACGTCTGAAATATTATATAATGATTCTGTCAATGTACAGTTTTTCATATTCTCTTTGTTCAGCTTACATTGGTCCAGATAACACGCATATCATAAATTCTTTATTCATGTGTCGTAGATTTTATTTTCTTTTACGTGCCATAACAAGCAACAGTATAATATACGTAGTAGTTTCAGTTCCGGACGATTAGTTCTTTGTTATTTATATATATACTAATATTTTGCTCTACAATAAATTCTTCTTATTACAAAAAACTGTTTTATTACAAAAATAAAACAAAGAAAGATGCATAATTTTTTTATAGCTAAATATTGATGACGTCGAAAGCAAAAAGCCTTACCAATATTTGTATGTAATAAAACAAGCAACAAACAAAAATGACCAAATGCTTCATTGCTACAGAACTGTTTTATTTCTACTCAACGCAATAAAGAAACCAAAGCTCAACTTTACAATCTTAGAATTTAATTGCTAATTATTTTTACGAGTGACTTACCATGTATTACTTTTGTAAGTTACTTGGTATAATTTTATTCTATTTATTATTGAGAGGAATAGCTGTACCGACTAAAAGGAATAGCTGTAACGGCGTAATACTCGCTCGTCTCCTTACTATGTTTCATAAATACTTATAGTATTTATGAAACATAGTAAGGAGACGAGCGAGTTTTACGCCTGTCGGTATGCGAGCCCCCTGTCGATAACACCACTGTGAAACAAAAACTGTTTGGTCTGCGCTATGTTCTACATCTAGAGATTTAGGATGTTATTCATTAGTCGTTGGTCAATTTTGTTAAAGCAATCACATCACACATCACCATTATTATTTTTAAGTATGCACGGCATTGAAACCTGCCAAAAATTAACCCTACAAGAACTTTGCACCATATAATTTTGGAAGCACAAAGTTGTTGGAACCTTCAATAAATAGTATTATTTCCAGAGGTAATTAGTAAACAATACATATTAAATAAAAAAATTAAGCTATTGTTATTTAAAGTGGCAACAACGTCATCGTCGACATCTTTTTTGTCTGTGCCTATCGATGACATTGTAGCAACTGTTTTGTGATCAATTCTGACAAATTGACTTTTGTAAAAAGTCAGCTGAATAATGCTTTGTTATTTATTTATACTATAAAGTTAATTTCTTTACGTTAATTATATATACTATTTAATGTTTTTGTTTGATTCACCAAAGTGTATAATATATTTATAACGGTGAAATGTATGCGTTTTGTAGCATGCTTCGTAAGTTTATGTGTAGTTAAAATTGTAAAATGATGTTTGGAAGACCTAGATGCAGAGAGTGGACGCCGCTGGCGACGCAGCAACTTCGTTTAAGGAGTCTTATTCAGGTAAATTCAGATTAAGATAGTAGTTTTCTCCCCAAAACACTTAGAGACAATACAAAATTTCACAAGTTAAAGAGGTTTACTAACAAACGCCTACACTGAATGTGGGTGTTTTGTCCCGACATGCGTAATGATGGAATTAACTTTTGTTTCTATAGAACTTAATCAAAGTGCATAGTTTGTCATTAGAAACATTGTTATACAATGTTTTAATAACTTGTTCTTTGATGAAAATTTTATGTATAAGAATTGTTTAATGTTCAGTTGTGTTTACATACATTTCAAGTTTTAATACCATAATCTAAAGTAAATAAAAAAACATTCCATTACTGGGCAAGTCACTTCTTTAAATAAGATGTTGAGTACAATAGAACTCACCATTAGTGGTCAGTTAGCTACTAATATTTCTTTATTTTAGTTATATATTATTTACTTGATATGTAGAATTCTTCTTCCTCACAATATATTCATACCCAAAGCAGAACAAGTTCATATCTGGGTATAATTGGACCCGTTTTAGAGTTCTCTCGAGTAACTAGTTGTTATGCAATAAATGTTAATATCTCTGTGACAAATGTTTCTAGTTTCACAATTAGTGATTATATAGATACATATCATCTTTTAAAATAATTTTATCAAACAATATGATTTATCAATTATCTGTATGTTGCAACATTTTTCACTTGATTGGTATCATAGTAATAATAAATGTTATATTTTGTATTTTCATTTGCTTACCAAGCAAAAACAAACATACACATTTTATCTTACATTTAGTAAATTACTGCCGGCGTGATTATAATATTTTGGTAAATGGTTACAAAATATATGAAACCTTTTAAATAACTTATAGAATATTAAAGTGTATATTATTATGTCAGTGGAAAAATTCTAACTCCTTTTGGAGTCTATAGAATGTACAGATGAGAGTGAAATTTGGCAGTTCATATGTGAAAAGCTTAAATCTAAAAGATATTTCCTACCCATACCTAAAATTAAGTTAAAATTTTTTGTCTATATTTATACTAATCAAAGTCGAGTACATAGTTGCCCAAGTGTAACATGCATAAGTGTCACATTTATAAATCTAAACATTCTTAATGAATGTTAGAATTTGTATTAATAATAGACATTGTTAGTAGTTTATTTTTAACTTAACTGTATTATGTAATGTATACAGAGGATTTAAACAGCAAGTAAGTAACAGCCTATGTCCTGTACATAGGCTGTTACTACTCTTATAACGCATCTTCACATTGCGCGATTTCAGCCCCTAGCACGGGTATTCCCCCTTATAATGCGGGGAATTCATAGCTTTATTTCTGTACTGTGAAATTTTATTACATATGCATAATTTTTTTATTTAAAATGTTCTTAGTTTGATTGATTTTAATAAAAAATACGTGTTTCGTTCATAATATAGTTTTTTCTTAATATTCCTATTAAGAAAATAATTAATTTCATTTTCATACTTTCTTGAATATTCAGATTTCTCCACAATATTTTTCTCCACCGTTGAGCATGTTTACCACATGTTCAACGGTGGAGATTAGTCAGTGCGTAAAATTGATAATTACAAATTAACAAGCTCTTTAGTGCTGACATTGAGATCTGTACTCAGTTTGTTCAAGTATCTTCCATGCTCCAGCTATCATGGCTTTTGTTTGTTTAACCAAAAGTTTACCTCAAATCTGTAGCTCAAAATTCAATGTCATGGAAAATGTTTGTGGGAATTTTTATTTGCGTTTTATTTATAACTACTATCTACATATCAGTAGGATGACCACTAGACTTTTCTAATGTTTGTAATACTTTACATAAGTAAACAAGGCTGCTGTCAAATTTTCAATTTTTAATTTTGGTGGCATTTATTTAATTGTGCATAGCATTTGTGTAAGTAAAAGAAATCATTTTTTTTACCATAAAAATAAAATAGCAATGTGTATATGATTTGTTGCCAAGAACAATATTACTGTTTATAAATTGAGGCATTCGGCATTTTTTATGGTAAGGTGAAATAATAGACTATAAGTTAAATATAACTTTTATGTTTAAAATGCTGGTTTCAATGTAATCTTTTTACATAAATAAAAGCACTGTGCAAGATGGGCAGCACAATCACTTTTCTTTGCTTTCTTAAATCATTAAACACCACATATGAAATTCCAATTAACATTTCACATTAATTATTATTATTTATACATAAATATTTTTAAGTAAGTTATGATCAATAAGATAACTTTCCATTGATATTTTTATATTGTTTATACAACATTGGCAACATTGTCATTCATGTATGTAATAGTAGTATATATCAAAAGTGAAATTTATTTGTACAGTTTCCTTATCTAGTTATTAAAATAACTAGATAAGGTAACTTTGGTTACATTATCTTGCATAAGGTGAGTTCATAGATGATGATTATTTGATATGAAAATTGCATGTGACAACATATTATACTGGATCATTTTGAATTTAATTAATGAAGCAATGCTTCATTGCGAATTATTAATCATTTTTACATGAGATTTTCTTAGGGTATACTTTATGTGCATTATTCACTACTCGAGCTGTTTTTCCTCTTGATATAAAATCCATCTTTTTCCAACTGTTAGTGGTACACGTACATTATATAAAGTTAGGTAAAAAATGCTCTAGGCTCACATTTCTTTGAAATTATCAATATCTTAAGAAGGTAAATGAACACAAAAAAAAAAATGGGAAACGAAAGTAGTTCGATGACTCATCACGATTTTAAAATATTACAATATCCCTTCTTGCGGACGCCAGAGATGCCCGCATATCCATTCGTGTGGTCGTCAATCAGAGATTTAAGATGGTATATCTAATGCACCGTTTACACTAGCAACATTGTCCTTCAAACCGAAACAAAGTGGCGCTTTCACATTACTGTTTGGTGGAAGAATAGCAAATCCTTACCTTAGTGGTAAAGTCACAGCCTATATATGTCCCACAGCTGGGCACTGGCCTCTTCTATACAGAGGGTACGAGGGCACTCACCGCCACGCGGCCCCACTGCGGTTTGGCGGACTTCACATATTTAAGAAATATTTTTGAAGTGATAACTTCTTATGGGAGGGTAATCCGCTTCGTAACGTAATGCGTGACGGCGCCAGTCTGTCTGGCTTCAGTTGACGGTTTGACAGGTTGAGCAGTGGCATATAACCCAAAACTGTCGTCGCTTTCGAAAGTTATTGGTAAAAAATAAAATTATTAACCAACTTAGATATTAAAAAGATTCGATTTAGCTTAGTTTAAGTTATCACTCCTGTCGGGCGTCCCGCGACGCACACGTATTTTTTAAATTGTTTTCTTAAATGTGCAGGTTTTCTCACGATGCTTTGCTTCACGGCTGAACACGTGTTTGTTTCTTTATGGAGTAGGCTGACAAACGAGCAAGCGGCTCACCTGTTGGTAAGCGATCACCGCCGCCCATTTGCAACAGAGCTTGCAAATGTATTGCCAGCCATTTAAGGGGAAGGGATGAGGAGTGATAGTGAGCGATTATGGGAGAGGGATAAGGGGAGGTGGGTAGGATGGAAGGGGTTGGGCCACCGGCCACCTCA
>DWHO01003431.1:0-12022 GCA_018247575.1 Eurytides lysithous rurik | reverse complement strand
ATTAATTCGTGATGTTCTTCTATAATTTCTCTTTCTCTTCTAGTTTCACATAAGCCAAACACAATATCCCATTTTATTGCATGCGTTTCATATTATAATTCCTCAATTCTATCATTTGATAGTAAAGTTCTTACATTGGTAGTTTCTATATAGAGGTTTAGCGATTTTTTTTTTGTTGTATTAATCTTTTTTTTTTGTTTACTTGATTATTTTCATTTAGGAGGTGACTTCTTCACGATGACCGGTCGACTTCGAGGAGGTAGAGAGAGTTTAGAGTTCTTAAATAGGCGTTATTTAGTTTTTTTTTTTCAATATCTTCTATAAAAAAAATGGTAATAGAGTGCAACTTGCTATTTTTCTTTGATGCTTGTTTCACCCCCTCGTTGTAATGTGTTGAAGTTTTCTTCTCTGCCTCCTCGGGTGATGCAAACATAATTTACTTGTTTATTTTTCTTTCGTGGGTATACGGAGTTCTGATCCTCGCATTTTCAGTGGCACAATTTAAGTATCCACTTAGCATGATGTATAACGCTTATTCGGTAAATTCACTGTTATGTTCACACATTTATTGATATATCACTTTAAGTTTGACACTTATCGATTTTAAAACACAATATTGAGGCAGACCCGACACAGACCCGAGCACTGTCACACCCTTTCCCCCCATAAGTCGTAAACTTCGTCGCTTCTTGATGAAGATTATAGATATCATATTGAAGTCGAAAGATATATGAAAAGTAGATTATTGAAGAATAATTTTATGGAAGAAATAAATAAATTGGAATTCTAGATGCGCGTCGTAATAGAACTGCTCTTTTCAGAGCTTCGCGTTGCCCGCGATCGCATATATAAACAGTTCTTATCAGGACTACCTTTTCTTGTTTCTGTTACCATCGTGGGCGTTAAAGAGTTCTTTTTAGAGCTGTACTGTTCACGTTCATTGTCTCACGCCCCATTCAATTATGTGAATACGTATATAAATTATCATGTCTACGCAATTCTCTGTTAAGGAATACCTGATCGGAAGCTAAGTTACGATTTGAGAAAAATTAGTCTAAATTCAATTTGAAATTAACAAATAAACAAAGTAAAATAGAAACTTTCCAAATAGCTTTTTTATGAATGCCTTATTAGAAGTGCGATTCCAACATAAAAAGAGTTGTCAAAAAACTAAGTAAAGAATATGAAAGTTATCAAGTGACATCAAAAGCATTGAAAGTTTGATCAAGGGATTTATGTTTTGTCTCTTGAAGTTGATAGTTTGCTTGATTGGAGTATTAGTTTATTTCATGAATGTTTAAAATAATTAAACTAAAAAAAAAAAATCTATATTCACTCAAATTATATAACGAGTTAATTAAATTCTATATTGAGTATTTGATATGTGAGATAATATGTCAAGTTTGTTGAGACTGCACCTGGGCGTGCAGAGCCGGGGTTGAATTTAATGGCTTGTTTAAAGTAATTACTGTGCCGTGGATCGTTCACTTTCCCTATCTACTAATATATTTAACACAGCATTTAGCAACCTAACGCGTAATCATGAAATTAGCTAAGACATAACCTAATTAAGGTACTGCCTGTTATGTCTTAAGATTTATTGCTAGTTTAGTAATAAAAACAGGACATATATATTACAGAACAAGGTTTAGAATTAAAGTCGATTTTATTTCTTACAATATCACACCACCTTTAAATGCTAATTTGTTAACCAGTTCAAGATCTGTCTTTATTTTAGCACGTTACTTAGATTAAATGGTTCTCTCACTATAGGAATTTAGTTTTTCGTCATTTTGTTCAATTATTCCTTTTCTAAGGGCTCGTCTTCTTGCATGGGGTCCAACGTGTCTAGTAACTTGTTCTTGTCCGTTTTCTAGCGGAACCTTAAAACAACATCAGAGGGTTTATAACTTGCTAAAAATATAAGTAATAAGATAATCGATGTATATTTGTTCTTACCCTTTTTTTTAAAGGTACATTGTTTTCTAAAAATTTGTTGACAGCACCGAGAGTGTTAATGGGTATCTAGGAAAGAAAAGATTGTTTTAATTGAGACCTAATGAGGTAATTTTGAAGATTGTAAGTGCATTTAAATAGACATTATGAATAAAATTATTGTTATTTTGAGATGTGATACGGTATATTCAGAAATATTCATTAGAATGATTCATGATCGAATTGTATAGCATTACTTTGAAACCGAACTCACCGTTAGTCGATCGTTTATTAATAACTAGCATTAGCTTTTTCATGAGGCTATCCAGTGAATGTACTATAATAATGAATTAAGCTGATCACCATGAACTTACTGCTAATATATCATCGAGCAATTGAGACGCATTCGGGGTCGCTACCGAGATTTGCGTATCGGCTACTTTTGCTGAGGATGAATATGCATGTTTCGGTGATATAGATTCTATGTCTGTAGGAAATGAAACTAATATTATTTTATGTATGTGCTATATGGTTATTTTTTAATTGTTAAAATTCAAGTTCAAGTTGTTAGTAAAGTATTTATGTAAGCGTTAGTATTTGGTGTTATGTGATCGTGAGAAATTGCAAAGGATAGGTGAGCATAATAGTGATATGGTAGGCGGATTAAGTTAAGCAAAGCAAAAACTTTATGGTCCTCTGAATACTTCCTCAAGAAAAGTTAATCTTCATTACTGATTAGACTTCAGTCCATATTATTAGTTATCCTAAATTATGTGACATATTTTATCCGCTTTAATGAAACTTTCATCACTTTAGACTTATTGGAATAAATATTACAAAAATAGGAATCCTATCATTTCTTCGATATCCAAGAAGGTTAATTACTATAAAGAATTATCGAACAATTAAGATCATTATCTTTATTTTCATTACTTTTTACCGAACAATAACTCCACTATGTGAACTATATTTTCACGTTGTTTTTTTTTTAATTAAGTTTACGTAGTAAAATATTGCTTTTTTGAACTCATTAAATAAAGAAAAGTGTTCTATGTGTACTCTGAGGTAAGCAATGAATCTATTGTCATTTTTATTTGTTTCTTATACAAACTAAAACTTATACAGTCTAAAGATTCCTGAACCTTGTGCTTTTTGAAATACTGTTCTACTTCATCATTATAAAACAGTAAGATTAGAATTTTGTATTTAAGACTAAGTTTATAAAGATTTAATAGTGATAAAATCTATTTTCATTTATTCCAAATAAACCATTTAATGACTGACAACGATGCCAATGAACTTGTCTTATCATTTTTTCGTTTAAATGTAACCTTTGCTACAAACCCTCAATTTCCTCTGTTTTCCTACCGTAATTCATCTGTATTATCTATAACCGTATTAAAGACTGTTAGATACATTTTGATAAAGCTGCTACAATAAGACAATTTAAAAGATAAATTATACATGGAACAATTAATTGAAAATCTAAACGATAAGCAGTGTTGACAAATTATTACAAAACTCTAAATAATTAATAGCCACCTGACGTTACGGAACCCGATTTCTGTATAGACACACTGGTGTTACCAGCCGTATTTGTTAAAAATGTTCTTACAGCTGTAAGTGCTGCAATAGGTATCTGAAAAAAAAAATTGTTTAAAAAAAATCCTTATGATTGGCTTGATTATCAATGAAAGACGTTAACGTTTACTAACATTAAAAATGTCTTCAAAAAATGTTGGGTTTCTACCAATTGTTACTTCCTTTTTATATGAAATTTGATCTACTGTTTTAGTGTTGGCCTGTGTGGATATACCATCATTTTTAATAACATCACTTCCGACGTCAATTCGTTTTTGAACTGTTTGAGGTGAAATGTATCCACTGTTTACTGTTGCCCCAACAGCGCCTCCCACAAATGCAGTTTTTTGAAATTCGCTAACTTTTGGTTGATATTCCGGAACAATTGCTGATTCTTCTATAACGTGTGTCTTTTGGTTCTGTAAATATAAGCATAATAAGCTTTTATGACAATGAAAGTTTGTCGGAGTAGACAAGTCACGCGTAACCTTAATATAAAATTCGTTTTATATTGCCATTATTACGGAGTCATCAGCAATAAATTTAAAATAGGTAATTTAAAAAAAAAAGCTGCACTCAAATGGACTGGTTAGATGTTTAAGTAATATAAGAAGACTTTTAATAATGTTACGTACCTCAATATTAGTGCTTTTTACTTTGAGATTAACTTCATTTTTTGTTATTTGTGATGATTTTTTTACATTAAAATCGATTGAATTTTCGAATGCAGGTTTCAGCTCGTTCGTATTTTCCGTTTTTATTTCAAATGGAACATTATGGTTAGTATTCGTTGTGAACTTATTTTCATTATTTAATCCCGATTTTTGAGGTAAATTAGCAACTACGCCACCCTGAAATTTAAATATGTGATAAGGGAAAAATATTTGATTAAAGAGTTACTTTTTTTGCAACATGCGTACATTTCCCTGCCTAATGCTAACATACATGCTTATGTTTTAATCTTGGACTTCAAAACATGCCAATAATTATTTCATTATTTACCTTGCCTCATGCCTGTTTATTTTAATTTTAGGGTGGATAAATCAAATAAGTTTACGAATGATATTTAAAAAAATTTAATGGAAATTAAAAAAAAAAACTGTGTATCGAACAGTATGAAACTATTATTTAATAAACCGCAACCTATTTTATGTGATTTATAGGAGAACCATTAGTGATTTCACCAGATGGATAATTTAAAACTTGGATGTTGACAATAATTTCTTTTCTTGTTCGCGTCGTTGCTGTTTTAATTCTTTTCTCCTCCGTCTCTCTTCCCGTCATCCTTCTTTTTCATTTTTGTCGCCACCTACCAAACTGGATGAAGAGAATCGATTACCTGCTTGAGCAGATGCGTATCCAGCTCCAGCCGGCGTGCCTCCATTCACAGTTCCTGCTAAACCCGCTGCTGCTTGTATATTTTCACCAGCTGTAGCTCCAGCGTAAAGAGCACCTGATGAGCCGTGATAATTTATTTTATCTCTAGCATTAATGTTATTTAGTGCTACATGTAACGAAAATAAAAATTAAAAAAGCGTTGTGCTTTTATATGATAAGAAGAGGACTAAGCACACGTTGTCTTGCATAATTTAATAAATGTATCAAAAACTACTAAAACGATCGAGATAAATTATATTTTAGTTTATTGACATTTATCTAACTGTTCTTAAGGTAATAAATATAGAGGCACTATTTGAACCTCTGCAATTTTATAAAAGTCAAGACTATAAGGAAAATAATATCCCTCTTTAGAAATCGTACACATGTAGTCGGGACCAACGTTATACGAGCCCATCCAAAGCATGGATCATCTTATTGTCAGGCCTTATTGTGGAGTGATTAGCCCTTAATGCTCTAACCCAAATAAGAAAAAACAAAATGAGGTAATTGTTCCCAACGGGATTTGAATCTGTGACTTTCGCAATTTATAAAACAAATGCCAATAGAGGCAGTATAACGCATAATGCCTAACATTTTACAAAAGTCATCTTCATATCCTAATAAGAAAAGAAGAAATAAGACGTTAAAAACAATTCTACGATGTTAATTAACAACGTTTATACTTTAAATATACAATGCTATAAGCTAATAAATATCTTTCAAATTGTGTATTTTATATGATATCAGTAAATAAATGACATCTGATTTGACATCTATGTTTTATCTTTTTGGCTTTTTTTTATGGAGTAGGTTGGCCAACAAGCTAGCGGACATTTGCAAAATTACAGAAAGTCTAAATGCGTTGCCAGCCTTTAAAGGGGATATTTTCGAAAGAGATTGGAAGAAGAAGTGAGAGTGAGGGAAGAAGATGGAGAGAGGGAAAGGTTGGAGGGGACGAAGTCAGAGGTAGGCCACCTCACTCACCGGACGAAACGCGGAAGCAAAGACACTTCCACTTTACGCCAATTTGTGAAGTCGTTGTACATATCCGGTTCGAGCCAGCCCATTTAGCACCGGGACCATTTAGCTGCATGGCTCTACCACCGTTAAACAGTTGATTTTTATATGTCTTACCCATTGGCCCGCCGTTAGCGTTTACAGAACCACCCAATCCAGCTTTCGCGGACTGCCCATGGGGCGTTCCAGCTTCAGCGAAAAGACCACCATTAGCTCCGTTCCCTTTATATAAATTTCATTCATTAACAATGCATCGTATTAACATAGCGTGTCATTGAAATGTGTAAACATTAAATACTATGTAAAATATATCTTTTATAAACGAATAGCAAAATTACATTGACATATCTAAAAACATAAATGACAATAAAATCATTTAGTTAATTAAATTAAACGAAAAATTTTCTAATAAGAAATGACATTGAATTATATAACAAAAAATATTTTATTATAGTAATTTACGTTAAGTCCTCGGTAATTTACGTGTCTATTACAGTAGAATTAACGGCGTTTGTTGTTTCAAGTTAAAATATAGCCACCGTGTGTTATTTAAATAAAATGTATTACTAAAATGCTTACCCAATAGGCCCCCTAAACCAACAGCAGCGTGGTATCCGCCAAAGTTGACTCCCAATTTCCCATCAGAAAAACTAATAATCTGTGGCGCCTGCAAAACAAATATTGATTAAAAAAAGATAAATATTACAAGCTTTTTTTTTTAATATAAAGAGACGAGACGAGCATTTGGGGGACAGGCCCAAGAGAAATTTACGGACACGTTAAGCGATGCGACTCATCATAATAACACAGTGCCGTGTTTGAATCGAAACCGGTTTGATCCTGCGCTGAGCTCGTCAACAGAGATTTGAGATGTTACATCTCTATGCCTAGTAATTACTCTGGCGACATTTTACTCCAAACCAGAAGACATGCTTATCGGTATAATTCCTGACATAGCAATGGTGCCACACCAGGCGGATTCAGCAAAGAAGTCCACGTCCAAGTATCACTTAGAAATAAAATGGGCTGATTTTTAAATCTACTTTAAACTTTAGTTAATAACGAAATTTGTTTAAATTTAACTATGGTAAAGCCACGCCGGTTCCGCTGAAGCCGAACCGATGAGTAAGTTGGCTGATGAGCTATCTCGATATGTACTTATTTTTGAAATATCAAACTCTCTGTTTCTGTAATGAATGAGTGTAAGGTTTAAGAGAGAGAAAATCTAGTATTTTGGTATCGCATTCTCAAGGACGACACTTCCCAAGTAGTATTTTGCTCCGCGTGTGAAACTAGTGTATTTAGTTGCCGCGCCGCCCCGTTCGATTGCACAATTAGAGGTCGGTAGTGGACGTACGGCATGTAATTCGCCTGTGTTCCCGCTTCCTTCGTATTACAACATTCGGAGCATTCACACTTGATTTTGCTTTAATTAATTACGAGTCCGATCTGTAAGTTGGCTGGTGCTCCACCCCCTCCTAAAGGAAATTCTCATCATAAAGGTCGACAACACTTACACTTCCGTCGGTGTTGCGTATGTCTATCGGCAGTGGTGATTGCTTACCATCAGGTGAGTCGATTTCTCGTTTGCATCCTACTCCATAAAAAAACAGTACTATAAAAGGATCCTCCTCAAATACTTTGGACACATTGTTCAAAATACAGACTCTATAGAACGTCTTGTTGTTCAGGGGCAAGTGGAAGGCAAGCGGTCACGCGGTCGATGCGGTCGAACCTATGCGTTGGACAGACCTCATCAAGGCTCTAACACGAGCCTCCATAGTTCAGAGTTTCCGAGACGCGGAAGACCGCACTAAGTGGAGACGTATCGCGGGGATTGTATTATCCAAACAAAATGCATCGTCATCAACAACGACCGCTCTGTCAGGAGTGAACGACTGAAGAAGAAAGAATAACATTAACTAATTTATATTTAATTAATCTTACTTAGTTTTCATCCCACAAGAATGTTAATCCAGCATCTGTATAATATAACCACTGGATATATTCCAGTTATCTGAAAAAAAAGAGTGATCTTAGATTTTCTTAGTCAAACAAAATGGTATAAATTTGGGTCTAATTTTGGTAAAACCATTACAAGTCATAATAATCTCAGTATAAAATGATAATTTGATAACCATCTACAATATTGATGCTATAGGCCGATGTATTGATGAATTATTTATCCGAGGATTTAGAAAGTATGAAATAAATCATGGAATTTATTTATGATTTTAGATCATTGCCGGTGTAGTTTTGGCCACTTGCCAAATTATTGTATAAAACGTTTTGTAGATTATGTATCTGTTATAATGTATTGATTTGGGTGTTATAAATGATATAATAAAAATTAATGTGCTGCTATTCAAAATACATAATGTTCAATACATTACCCATTTATATTTTTATAAACCTTTTTAAATTATATTACATTGTTATTATTTTAAATTATGCTTTGATTTCTACACACCTAGAAGGAGCGAATCAAGAGGGGATGGAGAATGAGTCAGGGAGGAAACCGAGAAAGGGAGGAAGGGGGAGGGGCATGGGCTACTGATCACCTCACTCACTGAGCAATGGACGCAGCTGCGTGGCATTACCACCGTGATCCATTTTTTAATGAAGTAGGTGACAAACGACGTCTCACCTGATGTTAGGCGATTACCGCGGTCCATGAACGTTCGCATCATTGAAATTGCAAATGTGTTACAACCGTCCGTCTGTTTTACTTATTCAAAAAAAAATCCAACGAGACTTTAACTCTATTCTGCCGCTAGCAACAGCTCAGATTGTAAGTCGTCAGCTTTAATTTGCCAGTGCGTATCACGTGTTTGTTTCGCGATCGCTCGCTACCTGTATCCAAATTTTCAAATTCCCCACCAATCACGTAGAAGTCTTCATAATGACCAGACACTGATAAACAATGAAATATAATAATGGTTAATTACATGACCCGATTAGATTTGTTATTATTTATATTGCCCGAACATTGTAAATGATGTCCGAATTAATCATTGGGTCCATGAAAAATATTTGCGTCTGAATGTGATGCGAGTGGTTTATGTTACGCGATTAATCTCATGACTTATCAGTTGCATCTATTATTGGGTCTTGAACATATCTTGCACGTTAATTATAGATGGAAACGACAGACTCGAGGATTTTGTAATACAAACCACAAAAGGCTCAGTTAGGCAAATGATCAAGTAGATATAATAATTGGGTGATTATAAAGTAAATTTAGTATTTTAAACTGCGATTTTTTATGGATTAGGCTGTAAGTGATCACCGCCGCCCATGGACACTTGCAGCATTACAGAACATGCAAATGCGTCACCAACCTTTAAGAGGGAGAGTATTTGAAATAGGGAGGGAGGAGAATTGAGAGGGAGCGAGGAGAAGAGAGGGAGTGGAAGGGGGAAGATATGAAGGAATAGGTAAGGAGGGGAGTGAAAAATGTAGGGGGGAGGCGAATGGGCCACCTCACTCATCAGACGAAACGCGGAAGCAATAACACATCCACTTTATGCCGATTAGCTGTGAGGTTTTGGTAGTAATCCGGTTCGAGCCGGTCCATTCAGCAACGGGACCAGCTGCGTGGCTCTACGCGTAAAATTTCACCTAAGATTTTAAATACAAGCGTGGAGTAGCACAGCGAACGAGGTCCATATCAATTTGGGCGGATGCTTTGACCATCGGCATTGGATGCCTTTTTTTTTTACGTGGGAAAAAATTCTTTATGGATCCCCCACCACCGAACGGGGGAGTGGCAGGGGTATGTGGGAGTCCCGGACTGTGCGGCTACCCACTAAAAAACCCACGTTGCACCTATCACGGTCACATCAGCCGGGGTTACGGGAACCCGGCGCAACGATGACCTTCTTAGGCCCCCTCTCCACGGGTGCAAGAGCGCCCATTCCAGCCAGATGGTGCTGTGTCGGTGCAATTAGCACAGCACTCCTCACGAACCTCGTATTTATCGGTAGACACCCCCATGCCTGCCGCCCGGGGACTCACTGTCAGGTGTCAGGGAAGGTTGCGCGCGTAAGCCAGCCTTCTGCGCCCTAGTCTTCGTCGACGGATACCCAGGGTAGCAGTTGCCTTCCTAAGTTTCTCCGCGGCCTCCTTTCGGGTGACTATGTCCTCGCAAAATGCGAAGACAGCACCCCACGCCCTCTCGCTATCTACCATAGCACGTACGACGGCAGAAAGCGAGAGTTCGTACCCCACAATAGCACACAGCTATCGGCGCTGCTCCTTCCAGTGCGCGTTGGGGTGTCTCCTCGGCACATATGTCGCAGTGGTGGCATTCTGCTGTTGGCTCCCTACCCGCCACTCGACACAGATATCTCCCGAAGCAACCATGAATACCCAGTATCTGTTACAGAACGTGGCATGAGAAAGAGGTTCCACAAAGTTTGTAAGAACTATATTCAGATACACAACTGCATTCGTTTCGCCCTTTTTCACAAACGCCTTTTCACATAAATAAGTATATTAAATCAAACTACAATTATAATATAACTGTAGTTTGATTTAATATAATATTCATTTTATGAATGTAATATTTTTTAGCCCTTGAAAACCATTTGTTTTAAATGGATGGTAGGAAAAGTTTCGATACGCATCCGTTTCAAGATTCATGTAATTTAATAAACCTTTAGAGTCATAAAAGAGCTCGGAGTTTTATGCTAGACATTTCCCGCAGACTTTTAAAGTGTTGTTTAATGCTTTAATTTTTGCATTACGTATTTTAGTTACTAATCGTTTGCTTTTCTTAGTGAAGGTTGGGTCTGGTACAAAAGTTTATTCTCGGTTCGTAGGAAGCTACCACCGGCTTGGAATGCAGTTTTACTGAGATGAGCCGACGAAAAACTCAACAGTTTTCCTTTAAAAATATTTTTACAATTTAATACGCGTATACAGAGGAAATAACAAGTATTATTAACGGTACAGATATCACTCACGTGCTCAATTATTCAGGATAATTTAATATGAAACGTTTAAACTCATGTTAGCGTTGGCTGGTTATTATTATAACAAAATATGCTTTGAGAATTGTTCCCGCTATATCTTTTCGTCGTTTAGGCTATGCTTTAAACGACACACTGAAAACTCACTAACTTGCGCTCTCTTTTTTTTATATAGTGGCTACTTTCATAGCAAGGTGGGATGGTCAAGTTTCGCTTTGCTTTTAAAACTTACGATCGCGATCATACTCGAACTCGTATATAACATACTCGTATATGAGATGTATGGCTGATGATGGGCCGATGTATGGCTTAGAACAAAGTTGAAGTTGAGGCTTTTTATTTAATTTTATTGTACTTTTACCATCATTTTCGTTTTACTGCTGACATTCACACCTTGATTTTGACATGATAAACACGGAAATAAAATAACTAAAAAATAAGGACATATTCCACTATTGTATACAAAATTTACTTAGCTTGTAAAAGTTTAAACTTGTCACAGTAATTTTAACTATGAAAATTCCATTGTTTGTTATAAAATTTGTCATATACAATATAACAAATTTCAAAAATCTTTTTCAGTTTTATCTTGACAACAAGAAGCTGAGAATTAAACTTCATAAGTGAACTACTATAGTTGTTTACTCGTTTAAGTACCCACCTTAATTGGATAAAAATTAACTCCTTCCGGCCTTTACGTTTATTGGAAATCGTTGAGCGGAAAATCCGTGAAAGGAAACTAAACTACAACTATTGCAGGAAACAAATTAATTGTATTGATCGTAGAGTTCTGTTCATGTACATGCTCGAAAATTGCACTTTAATCTATTTTTGCCAAATTGGAAAAACCATTAGAAAAATGTTACATTTAAAGTATAATCATATTTAATGTTTTATTTAGTTACTAGCTGTCCCGGCGAACTTTGTTCCGCCTTAGAAGCAATAAATAGACAGATTTCGGATTTTATTAAGTTCATGTTTTTATTACGAAATACAATTTTTTGTGTATTTTGGTGCATAGGTTGCACTCTTCAGTTAAGCACCTTGTGATACACGACCTTTTTTGTTTTATTATCAGGCGCAAGAACAAACAACACAGATGGTCTTCCGACCCGTGAACATGCCACATATAATTG